>MNCI01002250.1:703660-724718 GCA_015680685.1 Gnetum montanum
CTGGCTCGGCCACTCGGTGGCCCCAGTCGCGATGACCTCCAAGATCCAAGTAGCAGGGCTAATGCACCTATTTTTGGCTGCGACTCCTGATGTCCCCGCCAGTGAAATGCTAACCCTGGTCAACTCCTTCAACGAAAAGGCCGAGTGTTTCTGGATGCGCGTACACAACGTACGCGTAAGTTTTGACATTGACGCTCCGCTCTTCGCGGACCTATTTGGCGTCCCCTCAGACGGCCCTCCCATAAGTGAGAAGGCGAAGAGGAGCGTTACCTTCCAGGATTGGCTGAAGGAGTGGGTAAGGGTCCCGAAGGAGACTAAAGGGTTTCCCTGCGAAATATTCGAGATGGGCATTGCCAAGACACTTTATCCCCTTTTTCGGGCCCGGACCTTCCCCAAAACTCTTTCGCAGGGGAAGTTCTTTTCTATAGAACAGACCTGTATTATGCGAGAGGTTCTAGAGGAGGGGACCCAGTTCAACTGGGCAAGCTATTTTGCCAAGGGACTGCGTAATGAGATGATCAAGCTTCGCAAGAAGCTTGAGTCCCATTTCAACGTGCATTACGCCTTCTTCATAGCTTGCCTCCGATGGTTTGCTAAGTTTCTGGTCATCCAAAGGAATGGGGTCTGGGTGCAGCAAGACCGAGACCAACTGTCCAGACCTTCGATTGCCCACATCCTCATGGGCAAGATCCACCGGAAGGGATCGGGGAGTTGTTGTTTATAACGACTAAGGGTTTGGCGGTGCCCCAAGTGCGAGGTCTCGACAGCGTAGGCGGGATAATGCCTACTTACACTGGTGATGCTTTGCGAGGGAAACGCATGGCGGAAGAAATCGTAGAACCTGCAGCTCGACGTAAAAGGCTCCGTATAATCAAGGCCCCTGAGAGTGACGCAGGCCGAACTGTGGCGGTCAAAGTTCAGTGGAGTAAGCCTCCGCCTAGTAAGCATGAAGGAATTATATTACGCAATGTTTGTTTTTTTTTTTTAGAGAGTGTGGAATGACATGCTAAGGTGTTGTGATGTAAATAATGAGAATTACAGAGGAACTAACCCCTGAGACGGGAGCAGTAGTATTACGTCGTGGGGAGGGGACCTCAATTTTGGAAGAAGAGGCCCCAGCCGTTAGCGCGAGCCGTGCGCAGGCTCTGGTGCGTGAAGAGGCCCCGGCTACTAGCGGGAGCCATGCACAGGACCGAGTACATGAGGAGGTCCCGGCCACTGGGACTAGCGACGCACAGACTCAAGTGCATGAAGAGGGAAAGGAGGTGGAAGATGTTGGCGAAGCTACCACTGTCACCGGTAGAGGTAATGAATGTGTTAGCAAGTTTACAAGATTTTATTAATAGATGAATTTTCTAACTGGATTACGCTACAGGAGAAGAGGATGTGTCCACGTCTGTCGCTGTGAGCAGAGCGTGGAGAGACTTCCCTGACAAATTTTCCTTCATGGAAGGCGTTGTCAGCGACATGATCGAGCGCCTGGAGCACCTCGAGCCTGGAGCTGGTACGTTATGGTCGTAATAAGTTTGTGATATCGCATAGTGGTAATATGTCATCAACGTTTGATGGTTATTTCTGTTAGGAGCTTGCCTCCGATGGGATCCCACGGAGCCCATTGATCTGGACATAGTGGAGCCACCATCCAATGAAGCAGCTATGCCACGTCACATTTATGATGAACTGCGTAAATGTGTGTTACGCTCAACATGCTCCTTATGGGAAAGTAGGGGCGTAAATGAAAATCTATGGAAAAGGTTGCAGAGTTCAGAACAGAGGGTTGAGTCTCTAACCAAAGAGGTCGGAGACTTAAAATCACGATGCGACTTCCTACAGGCGTGGGCGACAGTGGACGAAGACTGGCATACCACTATTGTTGACCACTCCCGGTATTAGATAGCCATCAAAAACAGCGTGCAGATCAGTCGAGCGTTAGTCAAACAGCGGATGCAGATAGAACTCCTAGCCCAGAAAAGCTGGGACTGGAGGGATTATTGTGCAAGCGTGCAAGAGTGGGGGCAGAAGGAGAAGGACCACAAGAACTTGTACAAGCGGGAGAGTATTGCTTATCAGAAACTCTACCGTGATCTTGCCATTAGGGCCCAGTCCTTGGAAGTCTTCCTGGACGTCATCGAAGCTTCCGAAGCTTTCAAGAAGTTCGAGGAGCAGGTGACTGTAAGTGCGTCCCCCGAAAGGACGATGACTCTCCCTGGGGGTCAGGCTACAATCCCTACTTTCTTCCTAGACCCACCCCATTAGAGCAGCGTGGAGAAAGGGAAAGTGAAGGCCAGAGTTGCCTTGGGAGAGGATGTATGGCCAGATCTAATGGAGGAAGAGATTATGGAGTGCTTGTGGGCTGGCCTGGACAAGCTTCCCTTTGCTGCAGAAGCAGGGCCGTCACAAGTAAGTTTATGCACGACTTAGTTTGCATTTCTAATTATAATGTTACGTCTTGTGAAGCTAATGTGCTTACTGTATTTAGGTACCAACTGAGGATAGGGAAGGCGAACAAGCTGAGGAGTTAGCAGAGGAAGCAGCAGAAGCAGAAGAAGAAGCAGTGGAAGAGGAGGAGCACAGCGATGAAGAGCGTCCCCCCGTGGACCTGGCGCCAGAACAAGGACCTCACGAAGAAGAAGTTCTTCGTGAAAGACTGATTCCCAAAGACGACGGCCCACTGGAGGACGATCCACTAGGGCTGGATCGGAATTTGAGAGATACTGGTGACAGCGGCAGTAAAGGAAATGCGTAATTGTAGTTTACGCATAGTTTCATTGATGGTGAAGTGAAGCATTGTTTTGGGAATGACTAAAAAGGCGTGTTATAAAACCTGGTGGATGTTTCGGATGGCGGTTATATATATATTTTTTTTCTTTTGTGTTTTGACCTATAACGCATGGGAGTAATTGTTAAGGATTTCACCTAAGTTATAATGACGGGGTGTAGTTGCTAGTTTAAGGCCATCGCGGGCCGTCATACGATTCTGTGAAGACTAGAGGCTAGTTTAGGGCCGTTGCGGGCCTACTGCGTAATCAAGCGTAAAGAGTCATAGTATACAATTTTGTGTAACTAGTTTAAGGCCGTTGTGGGCCATAGCGTAATACAGCAAGCGTAAATGATACTGGTACAGTATTTTGCATAATTATGCTAAAGTGATCAAGAAACGTGAATACCATGCATATGAAGAAGATAACAGTGTGAAGGTGAATGACCAGCGTAAGAACCGAAAACAAAAGTAAGGTGAAAATGCATGAAATAAAATTGCTAAGTCAGCACCATGATAACTCACTAAGACAGGATAATGTACGCAAGGACCATCGTTCAACCATTGATACGCAATTGTTTCTTGATGGCCTTTATGTTGAGCTTCGCGTAAGGGTGAGGAGACTTATGGTGTGACTCCTCTACACTGCTATCCGGAAATGGCAGGTCGGCCCAAGCTAGATAGTCATCATTGCTGTCAGCTTGTTGAAGGGTTTGGAGACAGGTTTGATCATCAGTTGTTTCTATCTCTGAACCCCATTCTTCTTCAAAGTTATTGACGGTCCTGGGGGTGATTTCGTCACCGCGTATCACGACCTCCCCTCCGGCATAGGGAAGATGTATCTCTTGGTGTATCGGTGACGAAACTGCCCTCAGCTGAGCTAACCACAACCTCCCCAAAATCAGGTTGAACCCTGGCATCTCCTCGACGACTAAGAAAGTGGCCTCTGTTGGGAATTGATCCCCTGCCACAAACTCAATACGCACCATCCCCTTGACCTGAACCTGTGCCCCGTTGAACGATTTTACGCAGGCCATCGTCGTGGGCGTGATCTGGTCGACCAGACCCAACCTATCCACGATGGAATAGGGAATGACGTTGGTAGCTGCGCCATCATCCATGTGCACTCTCTGGATCCGGTATTGACCGACCCGGATAGTGATAAACATAGGTTCAGTTGTCACCTGACCTTTCTCAGGATCATCTTTGATAGACCCATCGTGGAAGGTCAGCGAGGAAGGCATAGGTTACTCAGCTTCGGGAGGAAACATGACAGTATCGCTTCCTCCTTCGCTGGCAGGCTTTCATCCACTGATATGGATGTCAGCATGCGAACCATAGCCTCACGGTGTTCTCGAGACGTCATAAGCAGGTCATAAAGGCTCAGCGTTGTGTTTTTTTGTTTGAGAGCCTGTTTAACTTGCGTAAATGCGTCGAGGAGGTCCTTCTCCCAACTAGGTTGTTTTTCCCCCTTGTCTTCTTCCATTCAGCCCAAGAGACGAATCTCTCGAGGTGGAACAGTGTTAGTCAAAGGGTTGCTCTTTTTCTTGCCAAGAGAAGGTGGTTGCGTTTCCGCACCTTTATCCTGCCCCTGAGGTACAGGTGAAGGCATAGAGGCCAAGGGCCTAGGCTTAGGGAAGTCGAGCGTAGAGTGGTCTTTCGTTGCGTTAACTAATGTGTTCTTTCCCTTTTGTTTGGGATGTGAGGGTTGACGCTTTTGGCTGGAGGTCTGCCCCTGCGTAAGAGGAGCAGCCTGTGGTTTTGATGCCCTGATAATGAAGGGCACCTTGGTCGTGGGCACGGACGAGGCTGCGGCTTGACTATTGCTGCATGACTGAGAGTGTATCCGAGACGGTGCCCGTATAATGAAGGGCGACCTCGAGACCCCACTGGCTGCCAGTGAAATGGTTGGCCCCCTTTGTGAGTTGGCAGGGACACGCAAAACAAAAGGTTGTTTTGGTGGTTCCCTCCTCTCACTGTCCGTACTTACCACAGTGATTGTATAAGGATCATCGTTTGCATTCAACGGGTCCTTATATACGTGCAATGTCTAGTTTTCTAGACGTGTCGGGTTGTTACTGTCTAACTTGAGTGAACCGTCATCCAGCATACGTTAAATGTCATCTTTCAACGCCCAGCAGTAATCCGTATCATGACCACACAGCTGGTGGTAATCACAGAAATGGTCCAGCCTAAAAGATCTTGGAACTGGTGGTTCGTTAGGTAAGGTTAGAGAAGGGTTCTTCAGCAGTTCACAATGACGTCTGTGATGCTTCAGAGTCTCCTCAGACACCTTCTTAGGTTGAATGTGCCCTGCCCCTAACAGTTGTTTCAGTAATTCAGAATGCTTTACAGGTAATGCCGTGTACTTTGAGCGATCCTTACGCTCAAAGTTTGGCCTAGGCTGGGGGGGCCCTTCAGGGGTAGTTGCGTCTTGACTAGTGCCAGCACCAGGCGTGGTCTCAGGTGGCGCCATGGGTGCCTTCTTGTTCTTAATCTTTGTACTCTCAGTCACTGCAGCTACTATCGTTGTCACTGCTTTCTCTTTGTCTTTGCTCTTGTTATGTGCATTCCTGTTGTGCATTCCTGTAGGTGACATACGCCAGGTCTTTGCTGGCCTCCGCAGCATCTTGGATGCTTCTAGTTTGAGCGAAGGCCTGGTGTAGAGAGTTGGGGGAAAGATAATACAGCTTTGACTTAATAAAGTCATTGATTGCTCCCTTGAATATAGCAAGTAGATGTGAATCCGCAATTGGCTCGTGGATCTCATTCAAGATAGCATTCCAACGCTGTATAAACCTTTGGACAGGCTCGAGTGGGTCTTGTTTCACCCCCATGAGCTGATCCAATGTGACTTCCGATTTCAAGTTGTATTTGAAGCGGGTCACAAATTGGGTCAGCAGCTCTTCCAAGGTTGAGATGGAAGAGCGTGGGAGGGCTCGGTACCAATTCAAAGCTTTCCCTGTTAAGGACATTGCAAAGACTAGGATGATGGTGTGTGGCCACTGTTGCAATAACAAGGACTCAGACCTGAACGTGACCAAGTGAGCATTGGGATCTCCCTCTCCATTGTACTTGGTAAAATGAGGCAGATACATCCCTGGCGGTAACGAAAGCATAGGGACCGCTGGACTAATCGGATCATCCTGGTAAAAGTCCATGATCTGAATAGTATCAGAACCAGCGGCTTTCAGGCGTCGAACCTCCTCGATGAAAGTCTGTATAAGCTGGAAGGCTTGGTCTAGACCCGTTGACGGAGGTGTCTGTGTAGAAGGCATAGGAGGTTGGACCAGGAGGGAGCCGCAAGGGAACAGAAATGACGAGATAGGTTGACAGGCTGCTTGTGGGGCGAGGATCCCTACAGGCGGAGGGGCATGTGAAGACCACCACCCACTGGTTTGCGAAGAGGGGTTAGCCGCTGCCTACTGCGTAAGATAGGGATAGGTATACTGTGGGATCCCCTGTGGAACTTGCATTGCAGGTGCAACCAGGGGTTGCACGCCATAGACCACAGACTGGGTATGTTGCGCCGCCAGGTTAGCCCACTGACCTGCGGCAGGCTGTTGGATGTATGTTTGTGGCTGAACAGTTGTGGTGATCTGTTGAGTTGGACTGGGCAGAAGCGACAAGGTCTGCACCGGGCGCGTTACAGATATGTTGTGGGGTTGTATCTGAGGGATGAAATGGGGCGCGGTGGTCACCGGGATCACCACTGGGATGCTAAGTACCCGTGGTGACGAAACCACCCCCGTGTTATTATGCGGTATTTGTGCTTGCAGCCCAGACGGCTGCGCGGTGGCCTACAGCATGGCAGGGAAATGCATCTGTGCGGTCACGGCTAAGTCAAGAGGAGCGGCCTCTCCGTTGAAAGGAAACAAGGGATTTATGTACGTTTGGGGGCTCAGAGTATGGAACGAATGTTTCGACTGGGCTGCCAATTCATCCTCTTCCTCTTCCCCATGCTGGGGCTCCACCACAGCTTGTGCTGCCTGGCCCTTGGCCATGACCAACTGTGTAATGAGTTCATGTTGGTGTTCAGTCAAGGGAATGATGTCGTAAGCTGTTGGCTTGAAATCATGGCCCCCTCGGTGAACCACCTCAAAGTTTCATTTCGCTTTGAATTCGGCTCGGCTAAGAGCCAACTTCACCTGGATCTTAACACATATAAAGTTGTATTCTTCAGGGGTTATAACCATGAAGATGGGCTATTTTGCCTGAAGCCTCAATGAACGGCGCAATGGCCCCTAAGATCCTGTTGCGCCAGGAGCTGGTCTTGTGACTGCAATAGGGTTCATAGATGCGGCACCCAAATCGACAAGGACCATGGCGGTTGTGATTGTGTAAAAGGAATCCATTGATGAGATTGACTGTGACTGGTAATCGAATCTAAAAAATGGCTGGCAATAAGATCACAAATAGGGTTTCTACCCTGTAGGATTCCAAAGGAATCGTTGCTGAAACCGATCTACACCACACGAACTATTGTAAGCTTCCCTGGAGGTATTACATTTACGATTTTGGGTATAGATTGCTAACAGGGCTACCCGAAAAAGACGGATCAGAACCTAAGAGGCCCTCCTTCTAGCGCCAGAAAACTGTAACGACGGAAAACGTCGACAGCTAGAAAATACCGAACAAATTTCGTGTACACAGTTCTAACCACGGATCCGNAAACGAGGGGAAAACGATGTAGATGAATTACAACGATGATAACGTTAAACACGATAAGAGGAGGCTGACATAAGAGAAACACGTAGTTTCAAGATCTACGCTTTGACTTGAAGAATGTATATTTTATATATTTCGTTACACTGGGGAGACCCCGATTACTGGATGTGAAGCAAGCACAAAACAACAAGAAAACTTTCCAAACAGAAGTCCGATCTACCTCGTGGGCTAAAGCCGGGATGCAAGGAAGGTCAAGCTCTGACGTCTACCGATCAACTATTTCTGACCAATAGAGTCTTCCCTAGCAGAACGATTACTCCTGTCGCCGGTGCTCAAAGCGAACTGTGCTCTGTTTCTGCTATAAGGTGATGCTATCAACAATCGCCAAAGCACTGCTCTTTGTATCTCTGCTCAAAAGCGATAAGTGCTCCAGTGCTCAGAAAAAAAATGCCTTTGCTTCTCTGTTTTGCCAACCCCTGTATCTTTGTCAACTGGGGTATTTATAGGCTGCGACGCTCTGTGGAAAAGGCGCAACCCTGGTGACGTGTGTCCCGAGTGTTTCGGGCACTGTTGGTTTGACCATTTTTGCATCAAACTTCATGACTACGCACAATACGCTCGTTCGCGTATTGTGCGTGTGAAGAAGAGGTGCACGTCGAGCATGTCTCAACTGTCTTTGAGTTATATTACGCTCATTCACACTGCGTTGCGTGTATGAGCGTAACGTAACATGGAAACAAGGGATTCAAGCTATTTTACGCTTTCTTACGCAGCCGCGCGTAATGAAGCGTAGAACAATGTTTAGCTTGACGACGCAATACGCTGTGATACGCTACGTTGCGTGATGAGCGTATGATGAGAAATCGCATTTTCTTAGACTTTGCCCTTGACTGTTCTGGAGCTTATTACGCTGTCGTGCATAGCAGAGCGTAAACCTAGCCTTGAACAAAAGACTTAGCAAAATACACAAGAAGTCGCATATCGCACTGCTTAAGCTTCTCCCTATGCCGAAGCAACTATCCTTCTGATGCCGGACTGTGTTTAAGCAAAATCACGCTAAGCGCCATTAAGCTACGTTGCGTGATATAGCGTAAACAGAAAAAGCATAGAAAGATTAGGAATCTGCACAAGAAGTTGAGGACTTGATGCTACGCGCCTCTTGGTGTTGCTCTGTCTTATTCTCCCTTCTGGAATTCTGACATGCGCCCTTGCTTGAATTGCGAATCTTTGCCTGAGGCCGACTTGCAATTTTCACGGTGTTTCATCTAGTATTAGTGAATATTATTTATATCATTGGATGAACTCAAAGTTATCACTTTTACATGATATATAACTACTAAGCACACTGATAATTTTATTTGTTTTGCAAAATGTCTTCTTCTCCTCACAGATGTAAAGATGTCAACCACCAATCCCATAAGAGTGCAAGTTGGTATATACTCATTTAAATGAGTATGTACCAGACTTCACCTTCATCCTACATCAAGATGAACAACTACAATGGCATGATATAAAGAGTAACATTGTCTTGTCCCCTGATCAATCTATGCCTGAGATGTTGTTTCAAATCCTTAACAAGTTGGGCATTCCAGATCTTCATGAGAAATATGTTATGAATGGTTATGACACTCAAGACTACCGTCCCACTGAAACACAACGCAAGTGAGATCGACATCAAGAGAAGCATCATGAGGCTATGAAGGGCAAACATTTCACTAATCCCTTATTCCTACTTGATCAAGATGACAATGAGGATCCTCCCTTTGAAGGTTCTCAATATGAAGACTCTCCACTCCCTATTATTGGTAATGTGGATGTGGCCTTGAACTTGTGATCCACTATTCATAAGCCAAGTTCAAGAAAAAGTGACAATCAAGGTAGGGACTCGAGTAAACATCACAATGGCAAGGGATCTAAGGATGGAGGTTGTAATGAGTGAAAAATTGATGGCAAACACCATAGTGGTGGTGGCGGTCCATCTTCCTTTCCATCCTCTTCATCCAATTTCGAACATTCTCTTCATCTTCTAGTACTCATAAAAGCCATTGTCAAAATAATCATGATTAAGATGATCAACAAGACAACAAAAACCATCAAGGCCATCAAGAACACAAAGGTGAAAAAAACCATCATTGACACAATCATGATGAGGAACCTCTATTGGTAACTAGAAGTATGTTTAACATTGCAGAGGCAATTAGAATTTCAACTAAGCATATGAAGGATAGTCAGATCAAGTGCTTAGACATGAATAATATCTCATGATTTGAGGTGGGATATAATTCTAATTCACAAAATCATCTATAAGCTTTCCACGATACTTGTGCCTTATAGAACATTGAAAATGACTAGCAGAAAATCAAGCTTTTCCCTAGGACACTCATCAAGCAAGCTGAAAGCTAGTACTAGTCCTTGGAACTAGAATCCATTCGCCAATGGAGTACCATGTTAGAACTATTTAATAATAAATATCAAACATACTCTAGAGTGTCCAACCTAAGAAGGTAAATCCAAGCTACAAACTAAAAACACATGAACCCTTGGATGTCACCGTGGGCAAATGTTATTCTCTCTTAAACCAATGCCTTGGTCATGGATATTCTCAAAGGGAGCAACTTCACCACATCATAAATGGAATCAGAGTTAAAACCAAAAGAACTCTTGGGGTTTATGCCCAAGGGAGACTATCTAAATTAAGAGCTCATCAAATCCAAAGGCTGATTGAGTAGGTAGCGAAAGAAAAAGGTGAGTTTCAAAAAAAAGGAAAGTGCAAAAGAGTATAATAGAAATCCTTTCGTTAAAAAATGGAAGGTTCAATTTTGTGCAAGGAGGAAACACCACTTGATAAAGTCATGAACAGGTAAATCTTGCCCATCCAAAAATTTGTTTATGATAAATTATGGAACTCTTTGGAGGAAAAGTTTCAAATTTCTATGAAGATTGTTGAAGCATCCAAAGAATAGAATAGTGATTGTGAACATAGGAGACAAAAAGAAGTTGAACGTGCCTACCAAAGAGGTAAGGGCAAAGTTTCTACTGTTAAGAAAATTATGGAGACAGACTTCGAAGATGATGTTGGTTGTGACATCTATCAATACGAACATCCAAAGGCATGTTGCCTAGTGGTGTCACACTTATAAGAGTCTAGGATGTATGCATTGAATCTTCAACTAGCACATAGATAAGCACTCAGAAAATTGCCTTATCCTCAAGGCAATCCAAGGTAGTTCCATCAACAATAATAAGCTTACTACACAAGTGAAGCTTCATCACAACCATATGAACAATACCAATAGTGGTACCAACCACAATCATGGGGAATGCTGCTACCAAGGCAGCAATATCCTTATAGGCAACTAAATCCATACGAGTACTATGTTTAGCAGCCTATCTCTCCAAGAAGCTCTGCAAGCCATGCTTCATTTTAGCATCATTATTACCCTCTAGAGTATCATCGAACATTTTCACCGTCAACTCAAGGGGAGAACCCATATCCATACCATCCACTGCATCTATCTACACACATCCCTCTACCCTCAACCCAATTACCTCCTACTCCATCCATGCAGGATGAGATTCCTCCACAGCCATAACAATGAAATGCTACGAGGGTTGTACATTCACAACCAGCTTTCCATTTGAGTGGTTTGGACAATCAATCTAGAAAAAAATCCCTCTTTTGACCCAACAATCCTCTCCAACCCTCATAACCTAGTATGATTGATTGCCTTGCTTCTCTAGTACCCTCACCCTCTGCATTA
Source organism: Gnetum montanum (assembly GCA_015680685.1). NCBI lineage: Eukaryota > Viridiplantae > Streptophyta > Gnetopsida > Gnetales > Gnetaceae > Gnetum > Gnetum montanum. The sequence goes on from MNCI01002250.1 coordinate 714,848, forward strand.
AATACCTGTGACTTTCAAACCAAATGTTGCCTTGAATCTACACTATGATGCTAACTCATGTTATTTCCAATTGGATCAAGACTAGCAATCTTCCCACAAAAAGATCTAACCTAGAAAGTCTACTCATTTACTTGTAGATCATTGGACATGAGCCATGCAAGGCTCTTCTTAATTTTAGTTCTGGTGTAAATCTCATCTCCCATGACATGTACAAGGCCTAGAACCTACCACCTCTCAAGAAAAGCAACATTTGTTTAGAATTGGTAAATCAATCAATCACTGTTCTTTTGAGATTAGTGAAGAACATTGTGACCACAATTTGTGGGTGGTCCTATCCTGCTGATTTTCTAGTAATTAAGGTTGAGAATTTTAAAGGTGACTTTCCCATCATTATGGAAAAGCTTGGTTAAGCACGGTTGACAGATGTATGGGCATAAGGGACCTCTTCTTGGAAATCTTCAAGGAAAATGAGTTTGAAAAGTTACAGAAGAAGCATATTCCATGCATCGCATACAATAATAATAGGTGCAATTGCATGCAAAAGATTTGGTCCATCAAAAGAACATACATCAAAGTATGCAATCAGTGTGCATAACAAACATATATTCAAAGGTGTCTATACATAATAGCCACAAGATAAGAAGGCACCTAGTGGTTGATAGTTGACTGAGATAGAAACACATTATACATGGAACCAACTAAGAGCCTAACATGTGCTTATGTTGAAAGCATGGATGAACTTGAGAAAGTTCATCACCAACTCTCTAATGATGAAAATAATGATACCTATTAGGGAGAGTTGGAAATCCCTTATAACTTCAAGCAAGAGCCCCTAAAGCTAAAAACTCTACTGACCATCATGGAATATAAATTTTTAAACAATGGTAAATTGGTCATAATCAATGTCAAACTTACTCCTACACAAAAAGAAAAGTTGTTAAAGGTGGTTAAAAATGGCTAATAGCCTTTTCTTGGTCATATCTTGAGCTGAAAAGAAATAATCCAAGGATATGCCAACATCACATTTACATCACCCTAAACATGAAGCCAAGAAGGTAGCTGCAAAGGCAGCTGAATCCCAAATTGAAGCAAATCGTCAAGGAGGAAATAGAGCAACTCCTCAAGGTAGGGTTCATCTATCCCATTGTGAATAGTGAGTGGGTTAGCCCACTCAAATTTATGCCAAAGAAAGGTGGAAAGTGGCAGGTCTACATCAACTTCAGGCTGTTGAATATGGCAACATTTAAAGATCATTTTCCATTGCCATTTGTGGATCAAGTATTGGACACCATATCTGGGCATTGCTATTATAGCTTCTTAGATGGTTATTGTGGCTATAACCAAATCCAAATTGCACTAGAAAATTAGGCCAAGACAACATTCACAAGTCCTTGGGGAAATTTTTCATATTATAAGATGCTATTTGGTCTATGCAATGCCCATGCAACATTTTAACGCTTAGTCCTTAGTAATTTCCAATGATAGATCTGTAGTGGTGTGGAAGTCTTCATGGATGACTTCTCCACCTATCAAGCTATGTTTGAGCAAGCCTTAGACTACCTTGAGCAAGTACTAAAGTGATGTGTTGAAATAAATTGGCAGTCGAATTGGCAAAAGAGTCATCTCATGATCCAAGAAGGCATTGTGTTAGGGCACCGAATTTCATAAGAAGGTGTTGAGGTAGACCCAAATAAGATAAGGGTCATCCAAGGAATTACATGTCAACCAAAGATAGTCAAAGATGTCATATCATTCCTTGGACATACTAGCTACTACTGAAATATCATAAAGAATTTCTCTAAGATCGCAAAGTTGTTTGTCAAGCTTACAAAGAAAGATGCTTCATTCATTTGGACCAAGGAGTTTGAACATGTATTCCAACAGTTAAAGAAAAAACTCATAGAAACTCTAATTCTATGGGCACTAGACTAGTTCAAACCATTTCACATAATGATGAATGCATCTAATTATTCTTTAGAAGTAGTGCTTATGTAGCTGGATGATAAAAAATGTACATATTAAATCCATTGTGTGAGTCAAAGCATTGTGGGTGCATAACTAAATTACACCGCAACTAAAAAAGAATTGATGGCCATGATGTTTACTCTCAAGAAGTTCAGGTACTATGTGCTTAGCTACAAATTGTTTGTGCACATAAACCACAATTCCATCCACTTCTTGATGAACAATCTGATAATGAGCTCTCATATCATATGGTGGCTCATGGTCTTGCAGGAATTTGAGATCAGAAGGCAACTAAGAATGTGATCATTGACCACCTCTCTCAATTGACATGGGACAACAAAGAAGAGAAGAGCCCAATCTTTGATCAATTTCCGGATGAACTACTCTTTATTGCTAAAATCAATGAAAAAATGCCCATAGAACTAAAATGATATGACGGCATCCTCACTTATCTTCTCACTTAGGAGATGACACAAGATCTTGACTTTAGAAGAAAATAACAGTTTCTTCATCAAGCCAAATACTTCATGAAAATCAACAAACACCTTTACAAGGTGTGCATCGATGGCCTAGTTCATTGGTGTGTGCCTGATGCAGATCAATTATGCATTCTCCAGAATGCTCACAAAGGCTCCTTTGGAAGCCACTATGTAGAAAGGTGAATGGCCATAAAAATCCTGATGACAAGATATTACTAGCCTACAATCTTCAGGGACATCCACTAGTTTGTCCGATCTTGTAAACGCTGCCAACAAGATGCTAGGATGACTACACGAATAGAGGGTCCTCAATAGTGGATTCAACCACTGGAGCCCTTTGACATATGGTACATTGACTTCATGAGTCCCATCACACCAATGTCCAATGGAAAGGTGTATATCATAGTAGCAGTCAACTACTGCACCAAATGGGTAGAGGTAGTAACTGTCGTCAATTGTACATCATCCACTGCTATCCAATTTATACAATAACATGTTGTAAACAAGTTTGGAATGTCATGTGCACTGATTTCTAATAATAAAACTCATTTTATAGGTGCCACTTTTAGGAAGCTAATGCAACGCTTGGGGGTTGAACATAAATTAACAACATCCTATCATCCCCAAGCCAACGATCAAGTAGAGGTAACTAACCAAGAAATCACAAAGATCCTAACAAAAACCATAAGCAAATATAGGAGAGATTGGAGCATAAAACTTAATGATAACCTATGGGCCTACCACTCAACATGGAAACTCTCTATTAGCTACTCTCCCTACGAGCTAGTGTATGAAAAACTTCCAACGCTCTCAATTCAATCTAAGCTCTATACACTCAACAGCCTGTGATCTGAATCTTGACCTGAGTCTAGCATAAATGAAAACTGACTAGTGGCCCTATCTTTGAATGAAGTGCATAAGGCATTCAACAAGAAAATACATAAACTAAGAATAAGGAAAGTAAAATTCTAACCGGGCAATAAGGTTCTCTACTAGAACCCCACACACATACCTCAGAAGACAAAGTTCCAAATGTTGTGGAAGGGACTTTACATAGTTGCTAAAACCTTTCCTTCTGGGGCCATGACCATATACAAACCTAAGAGCCCCAATGAAAGGCAATTGGTTAACATCCAATAAGTAAAGCTTTTTCATGAACCCAAGCAAGCCAGTGCAACAAATACCCCAACAGATGGACAACCACGTTCAATTTTTTAGATCTCCTCCTTCCAACTCAGTCATGGGGGAGATGGCCATCCATGCTAATTATCCATATGGTTCCTTAGTTTTTCTACTTTTTGTTTTCTGTATTTTTTATTTTGCAAATTATTTAATTTTTACATCATTTTAATTTTTAAATTTTTCTTATTTTTACACCATCGTTAGTATGTGTGAATCCTTCTTAAATATTTTACACTTTCTTATATATTTTACTTTATTTGAATGTGATTTTCAACCTTTGCTAATCAACCATGCTTTATTTCCAACAAGACATGGGTTGCCATGGTTGCTACTAATGGTGGTTTATGTTTAATATTTTTTTGTTGATGTCTAGTTTCTATTTTTGAATTTGTATACCAATGACTCAGTCCTAGTTTCTTTTTCATGGTTATAGGTAATGAGTTCATGACATCCACCCATTCCACTAAATCTATGGTTTTCCTTATTTTGGATTTCTAAGGTCCCTTCCATTAAGTAAACATTTAATCTTGGTAGTTTCCAAAATTCGAATAGATTCAAAGGCTTGAATAGGATGTGAATTCAAGGGGACTCAATACTCTTTGTACTCTTCTACTTACTTAAGTGCTTGGATGTTTTTCATGAACTTCTTACCATTCCATTTCAACCAATTCAGGAAGTCAAATAAAGTCTTTGCATGGTCTAGTTCCCATCCAAAAATTCAAAAAAAAAAAAAGAAAAAAAAACAACATGATGGAAATTTAAAGCACATCACTTAGAAAAATAAATAAGGTACAAGCACTAGTTATGGGACTAGAAAGACATGTTACCCATGCCTGAAGGTCCCCTTTAACTAAGGTCCTCTCTTACTTCCTATCTCTCTTTTCTCCTAGTTTTGGAATGGTGGTTATTTTTTTGAAACACCCTTATGTCTCGAGGGGGTGGATCATTCTTAGAGTGGTAATGCAAAGTCATTGGAACTGGTTGGTTCTGGTTTGGAATAAGGATGGATCTTCTTCAGTCATTTTAAATGTGTAATCCACAAGGGACTTCTTATGACCTCAACTTGGGAATCCAATCCACCTTCTCTATCATCCATCACTACTATTCATAATTCACCTTGATATCGATGTCCATGTTTTTTATCCCTTGATTTGGTTAGATGTACTTGAACTCTTAAGTAGATCCTTCTAGGTGGGTTCTTAACCTTCCTTACCATTAGTCCCCTATGGAGTCCATAGGCTCCTCAGTTGAAGTTATGCAAGGGAAAAAAAGGCATCTGCCTACTTTGGGGAGGACCTACTTGCATATCTTTTGGTTGGAATGTTAAGCCCCTTACCCTTAACATTGTTACAATCATACCTTTCATGCACCTCATTGTGCATCCCACTCTGTGCTCCCGTACAATCTTATAATGTCCATTCTCTATATTATTTTCTTCAATTTCTTAATTTTCTAAGCTCTAATTTCCTCTTCTACTATTTTCATTCCAATTGTGGCTTTTTGGGCTTCCATTTAACTCTAATGTCATTCAAAAACTCCTTGTATTTTCAAAGTTTTGGAATAGTCAAATAAAGTCAATGGTGATCAATAGCTATGTCGACTAGGCCTAGTCAATGTAGCCAACCCCATTGATGGGGCCCCATAGACTAGGCCTGATCGACACATGAGAAAAATACTATAAATACCACCAAACAATTTGCCTTTTTTGCAATTTCTTTCATAACACAAGGGGAGTTTTTGCCATTTTTAAAGCCCAAAACCTTCCCCAAGTCCAGAACCTTCCAACCGTTTGCCCAAATCACTCCGTTCTTTGATCCTGCAACTACCAAAGGTAAGCTCTCAATCATGTGGGCCACAAATGTTCCATTTTTTACAAAACATTTTTCACCATTTCTTTAACTCCCGCAAAGGTTTAACTAGAAACCCAACTATCAAACAACAAGATAAAAGAGGTTAAACCCTTCCAACAAACTTCACTAATAACTACAACAAATAATTAGTAAATAAATCATTAATTAATTAATAAAACATTCAATTTTCCATGGTCTAACCTTAGTCAAAATATAACCAACTAATGAGAAAAGTATTTAAAAATTTAAAGTTTTACATTATATCTACTAATCCATGGATGTATTGTGACCATAGATGGCACCAAAGGGAAAGCATCCACAGGAAGCAAGACCGTCCCAACTGAGGGAAAAATGACCAAGAATGGGAAGGGGCTAGGAATAGGCTCAAGAAGAACCAGTGGCAACCCATGCAATAGGACCTCTTCAAGAGGAGCCCAAAGTGGAATTTGTTTAGCAGACTTCGGAAGCAAAAGTAGCCTCAAAACAATCACAACATGGGGAGGTACCAAGACTAGCACCAAGGCTTAAAGTCACATTAACACAAGCCTACCTTGACACCATTAGGCCTCATGACATCCAACACTCAGTTCTCCAAGAACTAAAATTTGGGCTATTTTTGAAGCATGGCCTAGGAGAAGTTAAGACATAACTACAAACCTCTCCCATGTGGCAAACTACCACTTCCAGTGGGAAATGGTACATGGGAGAGACATACCTTTTCTAGAATAATAGAAGGTTAGGCTCTATCGTTAAGATCAAGGACATCCAAATGTCCTATTTGATTGAAGCAATCGCACATGCACTAAGGTTGCTTGACACAAGAACATAATTCGCAAAGTTGTCAACACAGGTTGCCCCTAAAGCTAAGAAGAAGTGGACCCAGAAGTGTTACAAGGTCCACCACAAAAAGTTCAGCACACTCACACCAACAGAATGCATCTATTTCAAAATTGTGTCCTATCACCTCAATCCAATGATGAGGCCTAGTAAGGTGATTTCTTTTTCTACTCGAGCATGCGCTGCTCTAAGTGGGAGATTTCCTGTAAACCTTCCACAACTGATCTACTTAGAGATTGAGAAACATTTCAAGGAAAATGAACATGGAAGGAAAACCCTACCCTTTTCGTGCCTCATTAGGAAACTTTGCAAAAGGATAAAAATCATCTAGTATGCCAACAATATAATCTGGCATACTCTTGTGGCTTCATGGTTTGAAATGATGAAAGATAAGACACATACCACCATCAAAGAAGAGGAGCAGTAGCCACCACCTCTACCACCCACTCAAGAAACAACATCGAAGGCTCATGCAGCAATTGAGCACTTGTGAAAAATCTAAGAGTAGCTCCTATATGAGTAGGAACAATGTGCATGAACAAGTGGTGGCAATCCATCTACATATTGACCATCAATGAGTTACCTTAATGAGGTGGCTTAAACAATTAGTTAGATGAAGAGAGGTGGGCTGATATTTGTTGGTGACCGTTTGGGACGCGACCGCCAACGAGTGTCCTCGAACAGGATTTAGGTGCCTGCTGGTCTTTGGCAACACCATGGCCCAGATACCTCCAAATAAACTCAGTAGTTAATGTGAGTATGTGTGTGTGCTGTTACGGCGTGTGGTTGTGAGAAATGTAACAATTGCGTTGTGTGTAAACTACAAATGACTTACTTTAAAAAGATTCAACCAACTTTGTCCAGTACTGTGAGTTCTTGAAAATTTCCTATTTTGTTTAAACTACCTAGTCTACGCGGTCCCTATAATACCTTCTTGTAACAACTAAAATTTTGCATAAACATTTGAGCACAACTCCACAAATCTACTCCTAATTTTTCCCAGAGAGAGATATAGTTCCACAAGAAAACTAGAAATAGAGCAAGATTCAATGGAAATAGAAAGAAAAGAAAAGAAAGCAGATTTGTGTGGACCTCAAATATTTAAGCAAGCTAAAATGACACGAGTAAACACTTCGCAATAAAGTTATTCCAAATTCAATATCTACGAATTGTTCAAACTTCCAAGGCTCAACCAAGCAATATCTTCAAGACAAACCTATTGTGTTATCAAAAATCGCTGCGTAAACTACCACGTACAAGACTCCACTTTGACTAGACAATAGATGTCAACGATTGCATTCAAACAGAACCTTTAAAAGACTTGACAATTTCTGATTGAAATAACACGGAAAATCACTTTGAAGATAAAGAAGCTATTCTAGTCCCATCAAAATACCAAAGATTTTTTGAACCCTCTCGACTACTAAATTATTCCACGGCGTGACTACAAACAGAGGGTCTCTTCCAACAACCCAATAGCAGTTCCCAAATGTTGCTCAATAATGAAATTTACAACTAAAATTCTCTCAAGGCTTTTAAACACAAGTGCTTCTATGGCAAAATTTTAATAGAAAATTTGTATCGGGCAACAAGAACAATAAGAACAATCTAAAAATCCCAAAATTACTTCCAAGGATGATACTATCTAAACCACTAGCTAAGCAATTTAAACAAAACAAAAATGAAATGCATAACTCACAGGACCATGACAAAGAGGCTGAAATCTTTATTCTAGCAAGTCATCTTGCAAACAATCTTCTTTACAAATCTTCTTTGCTCCCAAGTGTGAGAAGTGATGATGATCTTCCCTTCCTTGACCCTTGAAGCCTTTTTATAGGGTTCCAAGGTAGGTAGGGAAGTTACAAAAATATCTTGGGTGGTTTCAACCACCAAAGAGATAAAAAGGTTACAATTGACAAGTGGCCTTGGTGGTTACAAACATCATAGATTAGGGCTAGGAAGTTACAACTAGATAACATCATAGTTACAATTATATAAATAAAATATATAGTGGCCAAGTGTCCTATTGGATAACTATCCAATATAACTCCTTAGCATATGCAAATTTTTAAATTAATATTAATACTTACTTGGTACACAACCAAGGGCTGTCAAATGTATAGTAGCATAATAACAACTAAAAATCCAAAGTTAATCAAAATAAATGTCATGCTCTACAACCGAAGCCTCGATGTAGTTGTGAATGCGTGGTCAATGACGCGGTATTTGATGGAGAGTCCTTTGTCATGGGTGATGTTGTTAGAAATACAGTTTCATCCTTTGAACATTTTGCCGCTGCATCCGATGGTGTTGTCGTGTACAGGCCATGCCCATTTGTGTTTCTTTGGTGTTTGCTGCGGACTTTTCTGCACCCTCTGCTGGCCTTCTCCGCGCCTGCTGCTACGCCTGCCGCTGCCATCATCGTCCGCGTTTGCCATGGCCATGGAGTCATGCTGCTGCTGCTAATCCTCCGCCTGTCGCTCTTTTTCACTCATGCACAATATCCCACAGCCAGATCTGGCAATCCCATGGCCAGATGTGCTCGATCTGCAACACGCGGCCAGATCTAGCCATGGCCGAAGCCCTGGCCGCGTGCGCAACAGTGGCCGCTCTCTGTTTTCTGGTTTTGGCATCGCTGTCCTGTAACTCCTATGGCCGTGCCCGCTGCTGACTCCTCCGCAAGTCGCTCGCAGCAACCCTCAACCCGATCCGCGCAGTCCTTTTCGCTTAACCACCGGCTGTCATTTCAAGGGAAGAGAGCCAGGAGATTTGTCCGTAATAGATTGAATTGAGTGGGGATGGAACTGGAGCACATCGGCCCACTCCAGGGTTCGTATGGTGCCTCTCCAAGCAACAACAATGTCCCTGCGTCCAAGGTAACGCGTACCTTTATCGTTAGTCACAGCCACGTAGCCAATCCAGTTGGATTCCTTGCACCATGCCTCTCTAGCATGAACTTGCAGAAGAACTCCTTTTTCCTATAGCGGCTGCTTCCGCAGTACTTGGAATGTGGTTCATTGTTGAAGGCATCGTATGTTGCCTGAATAAGGTCTCCATACAGCAAAAAACTCTCTCTCAAATCATCGTCCACAGGATCCAGCATACCCTTCCAGTAATCACTTCCATGAATAGCCCTCCATTTCTTTGGTATTTTCCTGCTTTCTTCTCCCATGCTGCACCCAAATTCTAGGCTCTGCTATTACCGGATTTCAGTTCCGTTCTCCATTAATGGCTACCCCCAGAATAGAAATGGTCTTGAGAAACTTTGTCAACACTTTTCACTTTTTCGCAAGTTGTATTTGGTGGAAGCGCTGATTTGAAATATTTTTGTGGGCCAAGAATGTGGGGCAGTAGGAGGTGAATGGGACAAGAACGCTGGGTAGTAGGAGGTGAATGGAAAAGAAATGAATAATTGAACAAGCATGCTTGGTCCTGCTACTGCTCCTGTAACTACAACACAACAAGAAACCTTCCTGTTTTGCGGTAGAAAGATTTAAATTTTGGATTTTAGCACCAATGTATGCGCCTAGATAAGTTAAGGTTTTGGTAGTGTTCAAT
>MNCI01002250.1:726135-740032 GCA_015680685.1 Gnetum montanum
GCGAACCAATTAGCCAAAAGCTTGTCTTAATCAACATGGTAGACTTCAAGCTGAAGAAACAGAATCTCAAAAATCTCTTTTAAATTTTTCAAAAATCACCATAACCTTATAAAGCCTGTTCCATGAAATGGCCAAAATGTGCCAACAATATTCTCTACCTAGCAAATGTAGTTACCCATGAGATCGAATCCTAATGCCCAAGAGATGACGGTGTCCTTATCACAACACCATCTATTCCCAAAATTTTTTGGGAATGTCACTTCCTTTTTGGTGCACTTGAAGGAGGGTGAGGGGGTAATTATTTTGGTGATGTAACACCAATGGCAGGAGACAGCTATTCAAATAGTTGCTGATCGAGTTGCTAAAGCACTTAATGCACCTACGACGTCTGTACCAAACGTAGCTATATTTCAAGATGTGTAGACATCCATAGGCATAGTCAACAAGAGATTAAACGTAGCTTAGCATGAAGAATTATTGGATCAATTATTAGGGATCGAGCAACTGATTCTAGATATCTTTGATCTTCCAAATAATATCATTGCAACCTAGTTGAAGTTGCTAGAAGCAAGGGGCAAGTGCATCATTTTTAAGGGGCAATCTAAAATAGCTCAAGCACAAAACCAATGGTTAGATGTGTAGATTTCCAAATTGCATGCCTGCTTTGCTAACCCCATGCTCCTTAGCCTAACAATAACCATAGATGAATCTTTCCAATAGCTTCAAGAATGATTCAAGAAGGCTGAGAAGGAAGTGGTGATGACCATCTTCAACTAGTCCGTAGTAGAAGCAAAGACATATTCAATTCAGAAGGACTTAGTTTAGATGCACAAGGAGAATGAAGAATTAACTGTAGAAAATTATAACTTGCACAATGTTGATGCTCAAAAAGAAAAAATGCAAGAATTCATGCATCAATAGCAGGAGTAGCTTACTAGGGTGAACACTGAGTTAAGGAGATTGGCCAAATAGAATTGAAATCTATCTATGGAGGAAGTCTGAGCCTTATGCCAGAAGTTTACCATTAAGATCACCATCTAAAAAATGAGGCCCTTAAGTTTTAAAGAGTAAAGAATTACTACAGAGACTAGGTTGTCTTATAGAAGAAGATCAACAAGAAACACATTCAACTAGCTAATGCAAAAGTCAATGAGACTCTCTAACAACTCCAACATGGAAGAGAGGTGTGGAAACCCATCATTGATGGGATTGATGCCTACAATAAAGCAGAGATCTACCTAAAGGATTTGTAGATAGAGGAAATTACAGAATACATGAAGTTGGCCAATCTTCATTATGCAAACCTAGCAGTGCTGATTGTTGGACGACAGTGATTAGAATTAGAAAAACAAGTGGCCAGCTCATACTTGTTGTACAAGGCTGAGTTTAAGCACCAAAAAGAAACCAAGAAAAAGCTTGAGATAGTAAATTCTAAACTCAAAGTTCTCTACACACAATTCATAGACCAAAGATCTATCACCGAGAACTTGGCAAAGGGAATGAATGATTACCAAGAGCTAAAAGATTCAGTTAGAACATTCGACATCAAGCATAAACAATTTGCTACCTAGTTTCTGAAGGAGATGTTCCTCATGATGCCTTATCTGTGGGATGTCCCCATTCCAGCCCACATCAAAAATGTTACGTGGACTATGAATGATCCCCGGAGCAAGGAAGAGAAAATGAAAGCATTGTTGAATGCTTTCCATCTACCACCAGAAGTTGCAACTACAATAGAATAGCCATAGCTGCCTTGACCGTTGCACACACCTGAAGCTAGTGAAGGTCCCTCATAACCTCAAGAGCCACCACCTCCTAGGACCATCTAATCTTCACCACCATCTTCATGGCATCAAAGGATGTATTATCAAAATTTTTGTAAAGTCATATAATGGTATTTAATTTTGTATCATGAACACCACAATTTTTGTAATTGGTTGATCTATACACTTAGGCACTTAATTTTTGTCAATTTAATTTGTTTTGTTTTATTAAGAGTTAGTTAATAATCCCATACCTTCCTAATTTTGTAAAAGAACTCGATGATAAGTTTTCATTTAGTCATGGGAGTATGATGAGTTACAGTTGGCTACGTCGATTAAGCCTCATCAACTTGGCTCCATCGATGCAAGGTTTGCTTTTGCTTATAAATATGAGCTCATCAGCTACATTTATGGTATGTTTTTTCACAGTAGTAGTGGAGCTCTTGCAATTTTTCCATTTAAGAGTTAGAATATTTTCTTGAGTGCCTGTAGCAAGAGTCATGAAGTGTACAGATCTTTATTTGAGCATTATTGTACCTAAGCATGATAGTGTATGTGGTAATAAAGACAAGCTTTCTAATAAACCTTGCAGCACTTTGGGATAGATTAAATATTTCAATCATGTATTTGATGTTTTCAATCAATTATTTAATATTTTCTAGTAATTAAGCTAACTAATATAATTAAGCAAGATAAGCTAGATAGATTAAATACATAAGTATGATCACTTCGAGCGAAACATGTATTCACTTGGTAATCCCAGCAACATTAGTCCTTGGTGTGCCTAGTAGCATAGCACTTGGTAACCCAGCAATGGATATGTGGCTTCAAGATGTGCACAGAAAGTGGGAATGGATGCTTATGTTAGAATTAGTTAGAGACTAGTGAGTTAGTTAATTTAGATTAGTCATTAAATTACTCTATCTCTCTCTCTCTCTCTTCTTAAGCAACCAAAAACATAAAACATAAAATGATAAAAATGATATGCCTCAATTATTCTTAACCATACGAGTATGCTTCACAAGTGTAATCAGGAAGACAAAAAATGACCTTAGGGCAAGGTTCACTTCCTAGAAAATTAATGTACTAGAAACTATAAAGTCCATAGAATTCGATTGGATCATGCGTGAATGCTTTGTGATTCATATGGTTGGGCGTAGGGGTACCTCACTGCTCATTAGTGTTCATGACTTGTCCAATCTGCAATAGTCTATTGAGCACATCCTCCTAATCAGTAGGAGTCATTTAGGTTTTAGCTAACATTTGAGCATCTTTGGCTCTAGTTAGATCCATCAATGGTACAACATTGATGGTACAATAGATACATTGAAAGATTCTTTAATGTGATTGATGATCACCTCTACTCCTCTCACTACATCTTAGTATTGCATTACCACTATTGTGGCTTCCTCTTCAATCTCTAGCACCAGTTGAAATTATGTAGCATTTCCACAGATCTATTGGGACCATTATAACTCTCCTCCTAGCTATAATGAATTCTATCCACTTACTAGATTGGTTGAAACTGTGGACTGGACCACACTATTAATAACTCTATAAAGATTATCCTCATTTTTTGTTCCCTAGCTAATTGTTTCTACAATCTATTGCAGATGACTCATCGATGGTTTATAATCTTATGATGGTGGTGGTGGGACTTACTATTGTTGCTGCTCTTATTACTACTACTATTGTTCTTACTATTATTGTTGCTTCTCTTATTTTTACTCCTATTATTACTCTTGTTCTTATTACTACTTCCCACCATGGTCTTTCCTTGGTGATGCTGGTTTGAGAACCTCAGTGGATGAAGCATTTTGGGCCCTCCTAGGAACATCATTGCTATATTCTAGAATTCTAGCTCACTTGCATAGCTTCTTGATAAGGTAAGGGAATAGAAGTGTTGGTTTTCATGCCTTCCTCTCTTCAAATCATCTTTAGATTTCCATAAAATAGAGTTTTGTCAGGTTGGCATTGTATTTGCCCATGAGGATCGCACTTCCTCTAGCCACATAAGTAAATAATATGTTGGGTCCTTTGGTTGGGAATAAGTAATAGATGTCAATTTTGAAGTAAATTCTTTCTTTTAGAGTTAATTCACTATAGCCTTTATTTTCATTTTCATACATTTTTTCAGCCATAACTTTCTAGTTTCAGAATCTAATTGAGTGGACAGATGTGTTAACCTTGCCCCTTCATTGGGTACATTCAAAGCTTTAGCAATTACCTTGATCAAAAAAGAAACTAAGATTCCTCTAATATTGACTATAGTACCCTCTTCTTTGTTGTTTCAAAACTAATAGGTCTCTCCAAGGTACCATTCATCATTCTATGACAATGTAGGTCATAACGGTAATGCTTGGAGTTGTGTCCTTACCACTTCAAGAATAAATTCCATAAATGGGTCATAGTTCATTTCCAAAATGACTATGGTTATGATGGATCTTTCTTGGTTGACATGGAGGTAGTCTTGGGACAACGTGAGGCATTGTCATCAAACTTGTGGTTCCTTTGCCTCTTCTTAGGCCAATTTTCCTATAGCAAGAGTGTCTTGATGAATGTTGAATGATTGGGCTTCTTGCTCCTCATATTCTAATTCTTGTCCTCTGGTTCGACCTCTACCTTGGCCTCTTGATTATTTGCTTGCTTCTTGTAAAGGTTCTCCTTGTGCTCCTCGTTTTGGGGCCATCTACAATCATCAAGGAATTAGAATTACAAAGGTGTTTACATATATTCTTAAAAGTTTCATACCTCACTCATAACCTTAGTTTCATTAAGTTTGTAACTTATTAAGATTGTAGAGTTAGAAAAATTTTTGCAAAAAGTATCCCATAAGTATTAACCTGTTATAACCCTTCACAATTGTCTAATTTTTGCTTATGTATGGCTCATGATGATGGTTATGGTTCCTTAAGAACATTATCTGAGTATTTTTACATTAAAATGTATGATTATTTCTTTAAAATTTCAACGTTTACTTTGTACTTACCCTTAAAGTACCTTCCAGGCATTCGAATTTTTTAAAAAACTAGCTCAAATTTTTCTCACTAGCACCCCACCTTCCCGCCCCCTCCCATGACTAAGTTAATCACTCTAGTATCAAATACATTCCAAAAGCATGAAAATTGAAGTGATATCAGTCAAGTTATGACTTGGGAAAGATAGGAGGTCAAAGCTTAGATCATAGAAGAAAATTCAATAAATTTCCCTTATGTGCAAATGAGAAATGGTGAAAATTTCAACTAAGTCCCCATGCCTTTATACTTTTTAAGGGACCTAATATTTTGAACCCCACATTGAGGATCTAATATCGATGCAAACCCAATATCGATGACCCAATATCAAGGCCCAAGAAATTTCACTTTTCATAAGGGTTTGATGAGAAATTTTGATTCTTTTTTACATTTGCAAGGTTTTAGGGTTTCTCAAAGGGTTTGCATGATGGGAATATGCATAATGTTGTCAAAATTTTATCATTGGAAGTTCATAGGAAAGGAATCTTGAGCTACAAAAGTTCATCAAATGGGTAAGAAGGGTAATGAATTCATGTTTTTAGAATGGATAGTGTAAATGATAAAGGTTCAAGATGATGTAGAATCACTTGGCAAGTATAAGATACAACAGTTATACAAGTGGGTCCTTCCCAAAGTAGGATCTAACCCTTAATGCCCTTGTATAACCATGCCAAGAAGTGTTCTTAGGCACTTAAGGAGTTAAATGTAATGCATACCTATTGAGTAAAACACACATGTTAGTACCACCAAATTGAGAAGATGACACTATGTTACACAAACCCATAAGTTATGACTATTCAAACAATGAGATGATATGGACTTAGAAAGGATTGTAGAAATTAGGATGTGAGGTGTCTTACCATAAGCATAATAAATTCTAGTGTTTTATTAGTGGTTAAGGTGATCAATAGACTTTTTATCCAAGATTCAAACCAAGTCCAAACCACATTCCAGTGACATCACATTGTTTCATCTCTTGGAAGTACAATTGTAAGACTATCAATGTTGTAAATAGTATTGTCACTTGGCATATTGTCCAAGGAAGGAGTTTATTCATGGCACTTTATTTTTATTTTTAGATTTCTAAGAAGCTACCTACCTTTAGGCATGGGTAACATGTCTTTCCAATGGGACACCTAGAAATTTATTTTATGCTCTTTTATTTTTATTTATGTCAACCATTTTAAGGTAGCACTTATTTTACTCTTACTTACATTTTTCATTAGATCTACAAGGATATAATACAACCTTAGCAACAAGATAAAACTCACAATAGTAATTCAAAAGAATCCACAAATCCCCTTAATGTCACACCCTTTTCATTCCCACTTGGTTCTTCACTTTTCAATCTATGCATAATGATCACAAGTTTATTCTTAGTTGTATGATGGAAAAGAACATCATTATTGCCATGGTAAGAACCTCTTATTAATGGAATGTATGGATAGATGATGTGGGCTTTCTATTCAAATAATGAGTTCCTTATGACTTGATAACATAAAGATATCTTCACCTTATTGAACTACATCTTGCCTTTATTCAATGTGTCTTATTAGTAATCATAATTATTTACAAAAGGTTTAAAAATAGAGTATGAAAAAAATGAAAAAGATAGTAAGAATTGTAAAATATATAAAGAATGAAAAATGTTAAAAGAATTTCAAATTTAAGAAATGAAAAGTATCAAAAAATGCAAAAGAGTGAAAAGAAATGTAAAACAAAAATGAAAAAACACTTATTAATTCTAGGATCAGGATAGGACATCTTCCTCATGACTAAACTCATGGGCGAGTGTTCGAAAAATTCTCCCTAGATCTCCTGGATCTTACACTATAGGTTGTTCACTTACCATATTTATTGATTTAATTTTGCTATTATTATTCCATGTGATCTTGATGGTAGTTAAGTTTTGATCATCTAAGTCCTTGTTCTCTTTTCCTTTTGGTGTATGATTATGAGTTATTAATTTGTTGTTGGGTCCTTAGTTGGAGTCATCTTCTTGGAATGGGAATTAGTGAGTGGTTTAGATGCTTCCATGCATGTTTTAGACTATTTTTGGTTCTCAATCAGTAACCACATGGTGTCTTTTGGTTTCTTGGCTCCTGCTCTTTCTTTTGCAAATGTTTTTTTTTTCACTATTGTGGTGACTATGTTAACATTATAAAGTGTCGATCCACTATTGCATCCTTTACTCTCATTAGTAATGCAAGGAATCTACTGCATATGTATGGCTCTATGCATGTCTTCTTTAGAGATCTCAATAGATAGATCCCTCATACTTAGCTTAGGATCACTTGTGCTAGCCATGCATTTCCCATGATAATTGAAAATTTCTTATAAGCATCTTTTACATCGATTACTAGAAAATTTGCTGGATAAGGCCACCCATTGATAGTGGTCACTACATCATCTATCTATCCCAAAGGAATGATGATAGATTGATCTGCAAGCTCGAACTTGATGTTGCACTCTTTTAATGGTGATAGGTTCCATGCTTGATAGGTTTCGTAAGAGATCAGATTTACCCTAGAACCTAAGTCTAATAGAGCTTTGCATGGTAGATTTTCAACTACTTGTAGATAAATCAAAAGAACTCATAGATCGATTCTCTTATTAGGGAGTGGTCCTACCTTAATCCAATATGTGATAATTTCAATGAGCATGATAGTTTGTATATTTGCATTGGATGATGACAAAATCTTATTCGATCTAAGAGAATTTGCAATAGGGGAAGTTGGTCTTGATGAAGCTCTAATTCTACTAGCCTTTTTAGGACTTGTTCTAAAGAAAGGATATTTCTTTGTTTGGTCCTTAGTGTTGTTCGTAAGATCCTCCATGTGTATATTTACTACCCTCATAGCTTTCCTTTGTTGTGGTTGTGACAAAAATTTCCCTTGCATAGTGGATGATGGCACTAGTGGTAAAGGATTGGAATTTTGATTTGAAAAATCAACTACTTGTGGATGCACATACAAGTCTGAGTTCGTCCTTCGTGACATCAATTTATGGTATTCTGATAGATAGTACTATGGATTTTGGATAGTTGCATTTGCTGGTGAGATTGGACATTGGACATAGTATCCATAAGGATCAGGTTGTCAATATGGATACTGTTTCCTTAGTGGTGGCATGGCCCATGTTTGTGGTTACTACCATTGTTGCTAACACTACTCCTATGGTTGAGGATAGGCTCCGCTTGGGTAATAGGTTGGTTGAAAATGTTGAATGATAAGGAAGTCTTCAAGGTCCTTGCTTTTTGACAAAGCTTAAATTGAGTGCATATATCCCAAATTCTTACAAGTGGGTCATAACAAGACAACATCTCTTAGGATGTTTGTATTAGCACACCTTGCATGATATCTCTTCCTTTGAACTAGAGTTAGTGTATCCTTCAATGGTAGCAAATTTTCATTTTTTTCTTGTAATTATCTCATCCATAATTTCTTTTCTTCTTCTTTTCCTTATCCCTGTTGAGTGCTTATTCAGTCTTTTCCTCCATAATTTTTAGGACTATAGCAAATTTCTCATCCACTAAGTCCCAAACTTTCTCTACCTTAGCTACTATATCATTGATTGACTTTTGAATATGTAGAGTCTTTTGTTGAATAGGCTAATCCAAGGTTTTCTTCTTTTGTGTATCGCAAACTTGTGCATTTTTCTTTTAGATTAATGAATCTCTATTATATTCTTTAACTAATTCCCTCTTTCGTAGCTCACCTTTCTCTTTTGCCAATTGCTCAATTAGTCTTTAAATGAAACATATGATCATTTTTTATCATCTTTCTTGGGTGTAAAACCCAAGGATCTCTCTGGTTTTGCTCCACAACCAATCTACAAAGTACCTGAGCTATTCCTTTGATGAAAATCTGTGGCTTGGGAACCTATGTGATAGTGAATAGTATCTTCTCATTACTGCACCAAAGGTCTCATGACTCCCTTGCTTCCATCCTTGGATAATTTTCTTAAATTTGACACTTGTGAATAGGTTTGATACTTTTCATTAAAGATTTCGAGCATGGTACTCTAGTGTCTAATGGATTTAAGTTCTAGTGACTTGTACTAGCTTTTATTTTCCTTCACAAGTGATGAATGGTGAGGTACCCCCTACACCCAACCATATGAATCACAAGCATTTACACATAATCTGGTCAAATTCCATGAATAGGACTAGTTGTGACATCTATGTTGATATGCCTTGATTGCAATTCACTGTCTTCCCACTTGGACTAGTGGTAGCTTTGTCACATATGGTTTAGCCTAGAGTGAGACATGATTTTTATTATTTTATATTTTATTTTTCTATGATTAAAAATAGGTTGAAACTCAATTTATAATCAATTCAACTAATTTAATTACTAATTAATAATCAACTACCCTAACATAAGTATCCAATCCCACTTTCCGCGTGCATCTTGAACATGTATGACACTACTGGGTTACCAAATGTTAAGCATTGCTAAGATTACCAAGAGCCATATGCATGCTTGAAGTGGTTGTACATATGTGCTTAATTAATATGCATGGAAATGTATATATTAACTAAGTACATGAAAAGTAAATTGCATGGAAAGTAAATCTAATCTAAGTCAAAGTGCTACAATGAATAAGAATCAGTCTCAATTTTATTGTTGTTCATGGAATGTGTCTAGGTACATTGCCAATCAAATAAGACTTTGTACAACTAACTTAGATCCACTTTGTGAGCACTCCTTGATA
Source organism: Gnetum montanum (assembly GCA_015680685.1). Taxonomy (NCBI): domain Eukaryota; kingdom Viridiplantae; phylum Streptophyta; class Gnetopsida; order Gnetales; family Gnetaceae; genus Gnetum; species Gnetum montanum. Next base: position 735,629 of record MNCI01002250.1, read on the forward strand.
GTTCTCTAAGATTACGGAATAAAATTGCAAGAGTTTGGCTACTCTATTAACTAGCTTATGACAAAAACCAATGTCCAAACCATGCACCCAAGCACTATATTTATAGGCCAACACACATGCCATGATATTAGATATCTGACATGGCTTCTGGACCTCAATATCGAGTATCCAATATTGAAGCTAGGCAAAACATGGTTTATCATACCCCCACAATTGAATGAAATCTCATCCTTGAGTGAACAATAGGAGGAACAAATCCCTTACATAATATTGGAAGGTATGCAATTATTGACTGACATGCAAACTACTGACTAACTCTAAGTGCTGCATTACAGAATTTTATTTGAGTGGATGCATACAAAATGATAGATTGACAAAAATATTGGATAGACATAGAATATTATAAAATTTGTAGAGGTATTCAGGAATCTGCTGAAGATGATTCTCCTTGTTACCACTAGTGGTCATAAACTTTCAATATTGATTGTTATGTTGATGCTTCTCTGGTTATGCAAAACATTCTTGATAGATGGACTGAAATTTTTTCTCATCATCCCATGGATCTAGCAAACATGCAATGCTTAAGCTGTTATCTTGTATGTGCTACAATTTGTCCATGGGCATATTCTTCATTGTCCCCTCTCTTGGCTTCATTTTCATGCCTGGCAAAAGACCTTCTTTCTTAGGCATTTCTTTTAGCATCACCTATAGTCACCAAAGGATCAACATTAGTTTTGGTAAATTTTCCTTAATAATTAATCCTTTTCGAATCCCTTACTTTTCATTTAAGCATAAGATGATTATAACCCTTTCAAATCCCTTAGTTATCATTTAAGCACAAGTTGATTACAGCATACCATGCCTAAGATGATCAATTACTATTAGTTACCATGATGTTCAAAAATAGGATGTTAGAAAAATTTCAAAGTAAACATCCCTAGCCCCCATGAATAATAAGCATAACTTCGAAAACACACAAGTTTTCAAAAAATTAAAACCAAAGGTCTTATTTAGAAGATGGCAAAGAAATATTAATGGATATGAAAATAGAAAAGTAGGAAAATTAATGAAACAGATGAGAACTAGTCCCAACAATCATGCATAAATTCAGAGAAATCATCACTAATGTTCTAGAAGATGTGAAGGTTAGTTCAAAGTGATGATCAACAAAAGTTATGCAAATGGGTCCTCCCCAAAGCAAGCTCTTTCCATCATGCCCTTGCATAACCACTTCTATAGATGTCAATGGGCATCCTAGAAGTTAAATGTAGATCATGCCTTTATTCCAAAAAACACACAACTGTCATGGTTGGGATGTTGCATTATACTACATAAAACTCAAAGGCTCATAATTGCATGCAGAAATGAGGTCAATAATGGAATGAGAAGAGATTACAAAAATTGGAATGTAAGGTACATGACCATGTCCACAATAGGTTCTTGTAACAAGTGTGATTAAAATGATCAACATACCTATCCATCCAAGTTTATACCAAGTCCATACCATGAATAGTCACCTCACATTGATTTGTTCCATCCTATCAACCACCATGAGTCCACAACCACCACAAAGAATAATCATCACTCCAAAAAGAAAAGAAAAGAGAATAAGGAAGGAAGGGCCTTAATTAGAGGGGTGCCTTCAGACATGGGTAACATGTCTTTCTAATCTCATAACCAGTGCTTATAGCCCATTATTTTGTCTAAGGGATGTGCTTTAAATTTTCATTATTGTTTATTGCTTTTTTTCCTTTTTGTCTTTTTTCCTTTTTTTTTTTCTTTTTTTTTTGTGTTTTGTATTTTTTTATGCGAACCACACCATGCAAAGACAAAGCTTCTTTTTATTGGTCAATGGAGGAATGATGATACATTCCAAGAGGAGTCATAAACCACATGAAGAAAGTCAAGAAGAAAATCCAACAAGTCCCCTTGAGGTCACACCCTTTGCCATTCCACCTTGGTCATTCCCTCTTTCTTCAAGGTTGATGAGCAGCAAGGTACCCCTACGCTAAACCATACGAATACAAGCATTTCATGCACAATCAGTTGAATTCCAAGGACTAAGTGTTTATGCACCCTTGTGGAACAAGGATGGGTTGATTGATTGTTGTCTTCCCAAACTTACTTGTATGTCATGATTGTATGGTTAAGTAAGCTTAAGGCATATGATTTTTATAACTTTTATGTTTTTATGTCCTACTGCTAATAAGGTTGGAAAGAGAGAGATAACTAAGTGACTAATTTAACTTAACTACTAATTAATTAGGCTTTAAACTAATCTTAACACCAGTATCTGTTCTCACTTTCTGTACACATCCTAAACCAATGCAACACTACTAGGATTACCAAACGCTAATTGTTACTGGGTTACCAAGTGTTACATGCATGCTCGAAGTGATCGTACTATGTGTGCTAATAATATAAATGTAAAGTGCATAAAATAAAATAAAATAAAATAAATGCATAAGAAAATAAAATAAAAGAAATGCGTAAGAAAAAAAATCTCAAGTGCTACAAGGATGAATCAAAGAGCTCGTCTTTATTACCTTACACAAGGTGTGCTCAGGTACAAAATGCTCAAATAAAGATCTATCCACCCTTAGACCTACTATTGCAAGCACTTGGAAAATACTCTAACTTTCAAATAGACTACAAGAGTTTGGATACTCGACTACTGAAAGACTTCTTTTTTCAATTGTGCACCTAGGCACTGTATTTATAAGCTTGGGAGCAACTACTCTAATAATTAGAGTAACCGCTCTAATAATTAGAACAAACCGCTAGAGTAACTACTCTAATAATTAAAAAAAACTGCTACAGTAACTACTCTCATCATACCCCCATGACTGAATGAAAACTCATCCTTGAGTTCCTTACAAAATATTGGGAAGGTATGGGATTATTGACTAATTAACAAATGATGATGGAATGGGATGACAGACTCAATGTGCCTAGTGAATGGATTAATAAGCATATTACAACATTAGTGCTCATGACCATTGTGGTGAACACTTGTACATAAATGACATCTAAGCCTTTATTTGGTAGCTTGTAGAAAAAGAGAGAGAAAGAAAATGAAGCACGTTACCGCCAATGCTAAGATTGCGCCTTCCGTTGTTTATCCATAGCCACGCCACCAAACTTGCTCCATTCGTAAATGCTCCAGTTCCAGTCCATCCTGAGTGCTTCCTCCAAGCCCAGTCCATTGTTTGTATGATCACCATCTACACACACAACACAGTCACAAATGAGCAAGGATAGATAAACTACAATGCAGTTGATACCTTGCCTCGATATGAAGCGCATTGGCTGAGTTATGGTTATGGAAGAAACTGGTTTGGAGATTTATCACAGGTGACTATCCAAGGTGTAGGGGTTAGGTGAATAGTAAAATGAAGAAAATTGAAAAATTTGTGCGAGGGCCCCCACGCCTAAGAGTGAACCTCCGATAACTATAAGATGGAAAAATATGAGGAACAAGAAAGATGGTAAAAAATAACAATGGCAATGCCAATAAAATGGATGTCATGGATGGGGATGAAAAAAGAGATGATTGATTATAGGAAATGTTTAAGGAAAAGAAATTAACAATTGCACCAAAAAAGAATGCCAGTGGGTCCTCCCCAAAGCAGGCTTATGCCTTTTATGCCCTAACAAACCCACAAACCAAAGAGTCCGTAAGCTCTAGGAATGTCATTTGGAAGCAAGAGTTAAAAACTTACCCACAAAAATTCACCAAAGAAAAACAATGGATCAACCCAGAACGGACTAATGATAAAACCAGCAATGAGGTGGAAAATGGGAAGAAAGATGGAGAGGAGAGAATGGAATGGAATCCCAAGAACAAGGTTGTGTGAAGCCCCTTGTGTATTTCATGGTTAAGATAATTGAGTAAAATTCATCCCAAATTTAGACTCAAACCAACCATATTCAGTGACCTCTCATCAATACACTTGGCCAATCCATCCTCTTGAGGCAACAACAATGCTTCCACAAAGAGTCACCACCATTCTGAGGAGAGCGAGATGGAGAAGTAGGAAGCAAGAAAGGGCCTTACTTAGAGGGAGCCTTCAGGCATGGGTAACCTGTCTTTCCAGTTCAATAACCAGTGCTTGTAGCCCATATTGCTTTATTATGTCTAAGGGGTGTGCTTTGAATTCTCACTTCTTCTTCTTCTTTTCTTTTTTGCATGAGAACCACACCATGCAAAGACTTATTTTTATTTACTCAGCTTCCTAATTTTTGAATAATGTTAGAATAGTAGAAAAAGCATCTAAGCACCCAAGAGAATGGCCAACACAAATGCATTGAATCCCCTTGAATTCACACCCTTCTCATTCCATTTGAATCTTTCATTGGTTCAAAAAGTACTAAGTCACCAGTTCATTAATAAGTTTTTCTTAG
>MNCI01002250.1:740248-773619 GCA_015680685.1 Gnetum montanum
ATATTGTCATGGCCCCTGAAGGAAAAGTTGCATAAATAATATAAGGTCCTTCCCACAGTGTTTGAAATTTAGTACATTGTGGCACATGTGTGGGATTCTAGTAAAGAACCTTATCTCCTAGCTGATATTTAACTTTCCTAATTCTTAGGTCATGACGTTTATTGAAGGCTTTGTGCAATTTTTTAGATGATAGGGCAGCTAATCGATTTTCATCTACCAAGTTAAGGGTTACTAACAGTTATTTCTATGCTAAATCAAGGTCAAAGTTGAGGTCACATGCCATGGATGATGTACGGAGCTCAGTTTGAATGGGAAGCATTGGTAATTTACCACACACTAACTCATAGGAAGAGTAGCCTATAGGGAGTTTCCATGTGGAGTGGTATGCCCAAAGAGCATCATTTAGTTTAGTTCTCTAGTATCACCTAAACTTGCTAATGGTTCTTGTCAATATCTTTGTAATCTACCTGTTGGTGACTTCTGCTTGACCATTCGCTTGGGGGTGTATGGTGTAGTCAATTTATGCTCAACCCCTAAGTGTTGCATTAATTTCCAAAAAGTTGCACCTATGAACTGGGTACCATTGTTTGAAATAAGTGCATGTGGCACACCAAACCTATTTATGATTTGTTGTTGAACAAATTTTGTAACTATAGATTATGTACAATCTTTAATAGCAGCTGCTTCAACCCATTTTGATAGGTAATCAATAGCAACAATGATATAGGCTTTTCCATTGGACATTGGTGTAATTGGCACCATAAAATTAATTCCCCAAATGTCAAAGGGTTCTAATGGGTGGATCCATTATTGTGGATCCTCCATTCTAGCAACCATTCCCCCATCATGTTGACAGTGCTCACAAGATTGGACGAATCGATGGGCATCCTAAAACAATGTAGGCCAATAATATCCTGCAAGCAAGATCTTGATAGTCGTTTGTCTCCCAATGTAATGACCCCTACAAGGACCCTCATGAACATCTTGGATAACTCACAGTTGATCTATATCGGGAACACACCATCAAACCAAGCCATCAGGACACACTTTGTAAAGTTTCCCATGAATCTCCATAAAGTACTTGGCTCAGTGAAGAAACTGTTGTTTCTTCTTAAGGTTTAACTCTTGTGGTATTTGTTGGATGAGGAGATAGGTAAGAATGCTACTATACCAGTTTGTCATCATGGGTGATTGATTATTCACTACACCAGACAAGAGGAATTTATCAGGAAAATAATCAAAAATGTGATACTCGTTCTCTTTGTTGTACCATTGCAACCAAGATAAATGATCAGCAACTACGTTCTCAGTGCCTTTACGATCAATCATCATAAGATCAAACTCTTGTAAGATTACAAGCCATCGTATGATATGAGGGCTTACCATTGGCTTATTCATGAGGAACCTTATTTCACTATGATCTGTATGTATATATACTTTATATCCCAATACATAGTGTCTAAACTTTTCTAGTGCAAACACTACAGTCATTAATTCTTTCTCTATGGTAGTGTAGTTAAGTTGTGCACCAGCGATACTTCTACTTACACAATGGATGTAATAAGGATGCTTTTGGTCATCTAACTGTGTAAGTACAACTCCTAAAGCATAGTTGGATGTGTCAATCATGATATGGAATGGTTTGGACCAATCAGGAGCTTGTAGAATGGGTGTTTCTACTAGCTTCTATTTAAGAGTTTGAACAGCTAATTCAAATTCCTTCGTCCACTCGAAAGGTACATCCTTTTTCATTAATTTCACCAATGGTTTGAAAATCTTTGAAAATTTCTCAATAAATCTCCTATAGTAGCCAATATGTCCAAGGAATGAACAAATATCTTTGATAGTTTCTAGTTGATGGGTAATTCCTTGGATAAGTTTGATTTTCTTGGGGTCTACCTCTATCCCTATGTGTGAGATTTTGTGCCCTAGTACTATGCCCTCTAGGACCATCAAATGGCTTTTCTACTAGTTGAGCCTCAAATTGGTTTCTACACATCTTTTTAACACTTTCTCTAACCGATCCAAGGCTTGATCAAAGTTTTCTCCATAGGTGGAGAAATCGTTTATAAAGACTTCTACACCATTTCCTATCTACTGTTGGAAGATGCTTAGAACTAGTCATTGAAATCTTGCAGGGGCATTGCATAAGCCAAATGGCATCTATTTGTATGCAAATGTTCCCCAAGGATTGGTGAACATAGTCTTGGCTTGGTCTTCTGGGGCTATTTATATTTGATTATATCTGTTCTATCCATACAAAAAACTGTAGTAGCGATGCCCTGCGATGGTGTCTACGACTTGGTCAACAAATGGCAATGGAAAGTGGGCTTTGAATGTTTCCATATTCAGTAGCCTAAAATCTATGCATACCCTTCATTTTCCTCCCTTTTTAGGCATAATAACTAAGGGGCTAGCCCATTCGCTATTAGCAATGCGGTATATGAACCCAGCCTTGAGAAGTTGTTCGATTTCTTCCTTGACTACTTGCTTCAGCTTTGGGTTCAAACACCTCTGCAATTATCTCCGAGGATTCATGGAGGGGTCGATGTAAATCCTATGTTGGCATATCCTAGGATCTATTCCAATTAATTTGGGATATGACCAAGCAAAGGCTTTTAACCATCTATTGATTACCTTCAACAGTTCTTCTTTCTATTGAGGAGCAAGCTTAGCGTTGATAATTACCAGTTTTCCATTTTTAAGGAACGTGTATTCCATACTGGTGGGCAATGGTTTTAGCTTGAGGGGCTCCTACTTAAATTTCTCAGGGATTTCCAACTTCCCCTAGTTGATATTTTCAAGGTTAATACTTGGAAGTTGGTGGTGGACTTGCTCTAATGCGTCTATGCTATCGATGTAACCACAAGTCAAACCCGCAGTTAGTTCCATGCATATGAGTGAACTGCTTTCTTGATCAGTTGTCAACCACTTGGTGTCTTCCTATCATGTGGCTACTGCATATAGGCATCTTTGTATGTTAATCACTTATGCATACTAATTGCATGCAAGTAATGCTAAACTTTGCACAAACCATGACCTTTGCACGCAATTACACCCTATGTCACTATATGCAATGCATGGAACTTTCTTCTTCTTGATCTTTCCAAATGTATTTTCCTTTGATATTTCTAGGGAAAGATCACAGATTCCTAGGCATGTGTTGATGGTGCTTAGCCATGCTCTTCCCATTATGATTGGGAAGTCCCCCTTACTGTTGTTTACCTGAATCACTAGAAATTCAACTGGGTGCAGCCACCCACAAATAGTGGTAACAATGTCTACCACTAGTCCCAATGGGATAGTGATGGACTAGTCTGCCAACTCTAGACAGATGTTGCTCTTTTTTAATGGAGGCAGGTTTCATGCCTTGTACATTTCTTGAGAAATCAAGTTGACACCGGAACCTGAATCCAAAAGAGCCTTGCACGTCGCATTTCCAGCGATTTGTAAGTATATCAGAGGGCTTCCAGGATCAAAGAATTTCCTAGGAAGATGGCCAAATTTGATCCAATCAGTGACGGCATGTGTTAGCATGACCGTATGTGTTGAGTGTAGTGATTGGGTTGAAGGGGGCTTCGAAGTTTTGATTGATACTGAGGCATCTAAGGAATCAGCCACTTGTGAGCGCAACGGCTTGGTTGGACTGTTGGTTCTAAAGAAAGGTATTTTCTTCATGTGGTTTCTGGAACCAACATTAGGTTGAGAGTTAACAGCCCTCGTGGCATTACATTGCTGGGACAGGGTAGGGATTTCACCTTACATCGCAGGAGCATGTGGTAGTGGAGCTATTGGTGGAAGAGATGCGATTGGATAAGAAGGATGGTACGTTTGTGGAACATTGCCCCTAGGAGAAGGAGTCCTAAAATATTCACGAGCTTGGTAGTGAGGTTGAGGAGTGATGTGACTAGTAGAGTCACCTGGGGAGATTGGTTGCTGCACGTAATATCCATATGGGTCAAGTTGCCAGTAAGGATATTGTTGCCTTGGTGGTGGCATTCCCCATGATTATGGATGCTTCCACTGTTGATATTGCTTAATTAGTTGTGGTGGAGTTCCATTGGGATAATATGTTAAAGGTTGGTGGAACTACCTTGGGTTACCTTGAGGATAAGGTAACCTTTGGGGTGTTTGCCTTTCATTTAATCATGGATTGAGTGCATACACCCCAGACTCCTATAGATGTGAGATTACAGGGTAACATCCCTTAGGATGGTCATATTGACATATCTCACATCCACTATCATTATCTATTTCTAAATCCACAACCTCTTCAATGATGGCAACTTTGCCCTTACCCTTGCTATGTGCATGTTCAGTCTCTTTATTTTTTCTTTTCTCACTACCTTGCTCTCTAGACTCCTCTACTATTTTAAGAACAATTTGAAATCTATTGTCTATGGAATCCCACATTTGGTCTACCTTTGCCGATACTTCTAATGTCAACTTTTGGACAGGCAAAGTTTTCCTATTCACCATCTCTTTGTGTGGTGACTCTTCTTCATCCTCACAAAATTTTACTCCCCTCTTCCAAAGGGAAAAATCTTGGTTATACTCTTCTAAACTTTCTCTCTTCCATATCTCACCTTCTTCCTTAGCAACTTACTCCAATAGTCTTTGAATTTGATGGGACCTAAGCTCGAATAGTCTTCCTTGGGAATAAGTCCCAAGGGTTTTTCTCGTTTCATGCCTAAGCCCATCCACGAGATGGTGTAGTTAATCCCTTTGTGAATAACCATGGCCAAGAAAATGGTGTAATAGTGCATAATATCGACCCATGGCAACATCCAAGGGTTCATGCCCTCCTTGTTTCCAACCTTGAATTTACTTTCATAAGTTACACACTCAGGAGTACATTTGGTACTTATCATTAAATAGTTCTAACATAGTACTCCACCTACGAATGGATTTCGATTCTAAAAATCGATACCAGCTTTCTGCTTCTTTAACTAATGTCCATGGGAACAACTTAACTTTTTGCCATTCGTTCTCTATGTTCTATAAGGCACACGCATCATGGAATTCTTGTAAATGATTCTGAGGACCAGTGTTGTATCCCCCTTCAAATCATGGGATGTTGTTCATATCTAATCTCTTGATCCTACTATCTTTCTGATGCCTTGTTGGAATTCTAACAGCCTTAGTTATGTCCAACATACTTCGAGTAGCGAGGAGGGGTTCATCATGATCTTTTTTTCCATGGCGTCTATGATGCCTATGTTGTTCCCTACTCTCCCTTCTTCTATGTTGTGACTCTTTAGAATACCCTCGTCCCCTTTCTTGGTTGTTTCTTCTATGACTTCCACTTTGCCTACCTTTATCCCCATGGTCTTTTTCCTTATGACTACATCTAGATACTGAAGGAGAGGGTGAACGAGATGATGAAGGTGAATAAGAAGGAGAACTATCACCATGACCATGTCTGCTACCCTCTCTTCTGCGATCTCGACCCCGATCACGATTACGATCAGAATGTCCACCTTTATCATCAGTTCGTGTCCCTTTTTCGAACCCTTTGTGCCTATGGGTATCAGAACCAGGGTTATGAATAGTGGAATGAAGGTTCTGATATACAACCCCTTGGCCAAAGTCAAGGGGAGGAACATTGTTGTGTGGTCGATTGCCTGAGGTAGGTTTACCACCATCATTTTTGCTTAAGACATGTGCGGCATCCTGGGACCACTTACCCTTCAAAGACTTATGATGTCTCTCCTATTGCAAGTCCCTTTGATGTTGTGCCTATGTGGGATGGTATTCTCTCAAGTCTTGGTCTTGCACAACGTATTCTGTATGTAAGTGCGACATGCCAATTCGTGTGAGAGCATGAAGAAGCAAGCTTGGAACTAAACGACCGAGAGGTAACACTATGTTACATTCTAAGTCTCACCAACATATTTGTTCATCTTGATGGAGGATAAAGGTGAAGTCTAGTATATACTCATCAGAATGAATATATACCACTTGAACTTGTTGAGGGACTAGTGGATCAACGTCATGTGTATTACACCGCCGATTGTTTCCTATTTCAAACCTAGGTAGTGAGGCGCTTTCATACAAAGAAGGAGACATACTTGTCTATTTAGTATGCAATGTATTCTTGTTTATTATTTTCTCAATCAACCTTAAGAGTTTTTTCCAGCTACGTGAATGATTTCCTAAGTTCTAATTAGCACACAAACAACTAAGTCGCTGACAACGGCACCAATGATGAGTGGTGAGGTACCCCTACGCTCAACCATACGAATACGAGCATTTCACGCACGATCCGGTCGAATTCCAAGGACTAAGTGCTTATGTGCCCTTGTGGAATAAGGATAGGTTGATTGATCATTGTCTTCCCAAACTTACTTGTATGTCACGATTGTATGGTTAAGTAAGCTTGAGGCATATGATTTTTATAGCTTTTATATTTTTATGTCCTACTGCTAATAAGGGGGAGAGAGAGAGAGATAACTAAGTGAATAATTTAACTTAACTACTGATTAACTAGGCTTTAAACTAATCCTAACACCAATATCCATTCTCACTTGCTATACACATCTTAAACCAGCGCAACACTACTAGGATTACCAAATGCTAATCATTACTGGGTTACCAAGTGTTGCATGCTCAAAGTGATCATATTGTGTGTGATAATAACATAGATGTAAAGTGCATAAAATAAAATAAATTCATAAGAAAATAAGATAAAAAAATGCGTAAGAAAACAAATCTCAAGTGCTGTAAGGATGAATCGAAGAGCTTGTCTTTATTGCCGTACATAAGGTGTGCTCAGGTACACAATGCTCGAATAAAGATCCATCCACACTTAGACCTCCTGCTATGGGCACTTGGAAAATACTCTAATTTTCAAATAGACTACAAGAGTTACGCTACTTGACTGTTGAAAGAATTCTTTTTTCAATTGTGCACTTGGGCACTGTATTTATAGGTTTGGGAGCAACTACTCTAATAATTAGAATAAACTACTAGAGTAATTGCTCTAATAATTAGAATAAGCCACTAGAGTAACTACTCTGATAATTAGAATAAACCGCTAGAGTAACCGCTCTCATCAAAGGTACAATGATCATTGATGAATTTTAGTTTCATAAAAGAAAAACCAAAATGTTTCCATGAGAAAGACCTTTTATTTAGAGAACTAGAGGGATGGATGAGGTGGTCTCACTACTTTACACAATACTTACCCAATCATCTTGATAGCATAGCACAAAAACCCAGCACATAGCATTGACTTTTGCATCATGACTTGGCAATATTATTAACAAAAACATAAAATACATTCATAAAACATAAAGAGAATGACTCAAGAAAGGTCAAAAATATAAAGAAAAAAATATTAAGAAATGAAAAACATATGAAGAATCAAAAAATTCTAGAATGAATAAGCAAATCAGTTACTTCCATGCATCTTTGAAATAGTTTTATATTCTCATTTTCAAGCCATTGGGTGTCTTCTAATTTAGTGGCTACTACATAGATTGGCTTTTGCTCACACACTTGCTCCTGAACTTTATGGTGGGTAGATATAGGGGTTATGTTAATATTTCAAACTTTTGGCCCACAACTGCACCCTTTATCATTATTGGTGATGCATGGATTCTTCTATCTCTCCACAATGATGGGTTTATTGTGTATGTCTTATGTTGGAGTGGTAATGGATGTTGGCTTTTGCATATGATTAGGAGATGGTGGTTGTGAAAAGGGAGGCATTGCACCAGATTTGCATTATGCTAGTTTAGATAATGTGGTCAATCCATGAGTGTTTTGCTTATGCCTATGACCTTTCCTAAAGAATGGATGTTTTCAAGTTTGCGGTGGGGACCTACCGATATTGGCGTGTTTATGCACATTCACAATACAAGTGGCATTTGTTTGTTGATGTTGTGATGCTGAACCTTCCTATGTTGTTGGAGGTGACATATGATGGAGGTGAGTATGAGAATATTGAGAATATGATGTAGGGTGAGAGGTGTGAGGTGGTGATCTCATATAAGATGTTTTGGGATGATGATATTCAAGAGAGTGGTCATAGTGATTTGAGGTAGAGGAAGTAGAGCCAATTGGTGAAACAACTTGTTGAACATAATATCTGTACAAGTTCAGTTGGCAGTAAGGGTAGGGTTGGTTTGATGATGGCCTCCCCCATGACTATGGGTTTCTCCATTATGGTTGATAGTAGTTTTAAGGCTAATAAAAAGTTCCACTAGGATAGTATAGTTGGTTTTAGGACTATCTAAAATTACCTTGTGAAAAAGGAGATCTCTTGGGCATGTGCTTCTATATAAACTTTGGATTTAATTCTCCTATCCAATACTCATGTAGATGCAACAAGACTAGGCAATGGCCCTTCAAATGGTCATATATACAGATGTCACATCCATTATCTTCATCTGTGGTTGAGTCTATAGCCCCACTTCCTTTAGTTATTTTTTCCATTTGCCAAAAAGTGTTCCTAGTTGTTTCTTGGTTATACTTCCTTCATTTATTGTGATCACCTGGTTCATTTTGCATTGCCTTCTTCTCTACAATTTCTACTCAATTTTTAACTTCCTCATTTATCAATTTTGACATCTTATCCAACTTTGCTTCAAGCGGAATGAGAGAATTTTTTATTAGCAAGGTTTATTGTAAAATCATCTCATTGAGAGCTGCCTCTTTTTCCTCATCATAGATATGGATCCTTTTCTTTTGAAGAGTTGGGTCCCAATTGTTTTCCTCTAAATTCTTCCATTTGCATAGCTCTCCTTCTTATTTTGCCACATGCTTAATTAACTCTTTGACCTATGGGTTCGTAGCTCAGATAATTGTCCTAGAGCATACATCCCAAGGGTCTCCTTTGTTTCATTACAAAACCAATCAATGATGTGGAAGAGCTACTTTTCCTTAGAGAAACCATGGCCTAGGCATAGATTTAGTAGAGAATAATATCTATCTAAGGTCATGTCCAAGGTTTCACATTATTCTTGTCTCCATCCTTACCTCTATCTCCTCAGGTTGCACACCCTTGCATAGGTTTGGTATTTATCATTGAAAATTTCCAACACTATGAACAACCGTTGGATTGAGTTTGGCTTAAACAATCGATACCACACTTTGGTTCTATCAATTAATGTCCTAGGCAAGAGCTTAAGCTTTTTCCACCTACTTTCAATGTTGTATGAGACACAGGCATCATGGAAGGCTAATAGATGATGTTATGGATCCGAATCATAGCCTCCTGCAAATTTAGGGATATTGTTTGTATCAAGCCTAGATATGCAACTGTCCCTACAATGCCTTTGAGGTATCTTAATTGCTTGTGTGATCTACATCAAGCTCTTAGTAGCCAATAATGGTTCATTTTCATCAAACATGTTGTAATGAAAATTTCTATTTCTATTCATTTGATTATGATGATCTTGTCTATGCTCATTTTGATGTCTTTAATTTTTCCCTTGGGTTCGATTTCTATTTTTTTCTTAACCCTGTAGTGGGGCTCTATCTCTATATCTATGTTCATCTTTGTCAGAACTAGATGTTGAAGAGGAAGATGAATATGAGGAACTAGGAGAATCTCCATGGCTCCTATAGTTCTTCCTTTGATTCGTTCATTTATCTTGTCTAGGTTTAGAGGACGTCCTCTTTATTCTATGACTTTCTCCATCTCCTCTAGGATTGTCTGCACCAATTGAATGTAGTCTTTAAGTGTAGTAAGGGTCTAAATGAGCATAGGGTACCCCTGTTTGAGGTTTTTCACTCCAATTTTCTTCAATATATATCCTATCTTTTCTCCTACAAGTGTTCTCATCATACAATGCTTTATTGGTTCTATGTGAAGAAGACATGATTTTGTCTAATAATGTGTGTGACTTAAAATATTAATGTTTTCTAAAGATAAATCATTAATACTTTTACAATGATCGTTTATGATATAACTAATCTAGATAACTAGCACCATCCCTGGCAACGATGCCAATGATGAGTAATGAGGTACCCTTATGTTCAACCATATGAATCATAAGTGTTCATGCACGATCGGGTCGAATTCCATGGATGGGACTAGTTCTGGCATCTAGATCGCTATGCCTTGATCATAGTTCGCTATCTTCCCACTTAGACTAGTGGTAGCTTTGTCATGTATGGTTTAGTCCAAAGTGAGACATGATTTTTATTATTTTATATTTTATTTTTCTACAATTAACAATAGGTTGAAACTTAATTTATAATCAATTCAACTAATCTAATTGCTAATTAATAATCAACTACCCTAACATAAGTATCCGATCCCACTTTCCGCACACATCCTAAACATGACATTGCTAGGTTACCAAACGTTAAGCATTACTAGGATTACCAAGAGTCATATGCATGCTTGAAGCGGTTGTACTTATGTGCTTAATTAATATGCATGGAAATGTATATATTAACTAAGTACATGAAACGTAAATTGCATGGAAAGTAAATCTAATCTAAGTCAAAGTGCTACAATGAATAAGAATCAATCTCAATCTTATAGTCATTCATGGAATGTGTCTAGGTACATTGCCACTTGAATAAGACTTCATACAATTGACTTAGATCCACTCTGTAGGCACTCACTAACCATTTTCTAAGATTATGGAATAAAACTACAAGAGTTTAGCTACTATATTGACTAACTTATGACAAAAAATAATGTCCAAACCATGCGCCCAAGTACTATATTTATAGGTCGACACACATGCCATGATATCATATATCCAACATTGCTTCTAAGCCCCAATATCGAGTAGCTGATATTATAGTTAAGCATAACATAGTTCATCAACAAGTGTTCTCATAAACAACTTTAACTTTTTCCAATCACTCTCTATGTTTTGGAGGGCACAGGCATCATGGAAAGCTTGAAGGTGATTCTATAGATCAGCATTGTAGCCACCTTCAAATCTTAACATATTGTTCATGTCTATTTGTTTGATTCAACTATCCCTCACATACCTGGTTGGTATGTAGATAGCTTCCTGGATGTTTATCATGCTTCAGGTTTCCATAATGGGTTCATCATCATGATTAGATTCATATGCTTTGTTCTAGCGATGACCCCTTTTGTGCTCATATCTTTCTTGATCCTCTATTCTATCTCTTCATCTCCTTCATTCATGTTCTTCATCTTCTATATTAGAGTATCTTCAATATTGGTCATGATGGCCATGAGTCCTCCTTTCTTTTCTATCATAGTCTTAATACTTGTATCACCTTCTATCAAAGTCCTCTAACAATCATGATGAGGTAGATGAAGTAGCAGGAGAATGATGTCGACTTGTTCTCCTTTCATGACTCTTGTATGCTTCTCTATAGGATTTGGCAAGAACCCTTGTCCTTGAGTCTCACTTATACCTTGAGTTAGTAGTCTCCCCCTTATGTGTATCTACTATAGTGGAATGAAGTTGGGCTTTGATAGGTTCTTCAAGTCTAATGATAGGAATTTTTTATGGCTCCTCATGGTTTTGGTGAAGTTGGTCTAAAATGAATGTATCAGCATCAAGTTCTTCCAAGAAAATAGAAGTGTTTGCCTACTTCCCTTTATCATGTACATTTTTGATCTCCATGACAACATCTTTCATCATCTGCTCCTTTATGAGTTCATAAGGTCTTATCATGTACTAAATTTGCATGATATTCTTCCTGGATTTGATCCAAATGCATTCCCTTTAGAGCAATTTGAAGCATGTTAAGTACTAAACATTCTAGAGGCAGGACTATGTTTCCTTGCATGTATCTCCACCTCATTTGATTATCCTAATGGATGATGAAGTGAAGTCTAGATGGTAAGGATTAGTGTGAGCATAAGTGATTATTATCTACATTGGCATCCCCCATTCCTCTTCATCAATGATTCTATCACTACTTCTTCTTATCTCCTTGGTAGGTGATGGTTGTTCTTTATTTGAACCCATATTATATTTTTTAGACATTATGTGTTAAGTGTGCTTTTCTTATGGTTATAAGGTTTGACTTTATGTTTCAGATACAACAAACTTTGAGAAATCAATTACTAAGAATGCATTGACATGTCCCCAGCAATGGCACCAATGATGAGTGGTGGAGTATACAAGATACGAGTGTTCATGCATAGCTTGGTCAAATTCTATGAATAATGCAATGTAATTATGCTAGTAATTGGTTTAAGTTCGCAAGCGTTGTCTTCCCATGTGAGCTAGTAAAATCGATGCATATGGTTTAACTCATGGTGACATATAGGATATGTTGATGTTGTAGGGCCATATTAATCCTAGTAAATATAAGGTAAATGAAGTGGTTTCTAAATCTAAGTAATAGTAAATGAATCTAATCTAGCCTAATGTGATGGACATCTGTTCTTGATTCTTAGACACATCTTGGACTCATGTAATTGTTATTGGGATTACCAAGTATTCCGCTACTAGGTGAACCAAGTGATAATACTCTTGGGTTACCAAACAATCACACTTAACACTCAAAATCAGTCATATCCATTCTGGTAAACAACAAAAAGAGTAAAGTTAGTAAACCTTATTCTAAGTAAATAGTAAAGAAACTAAGTGATGCTGCAATGATGCAAAGTAATCTTAATCTTTATTTCTGATCATGAAATGTGTCTAAGTACATTCTACTTCAATAAAGATTTCATTTAATCACTTAACATCACATTGCAGGCATACACTCCTAAGTGATAAGTGCTAAAATCAAGAAAAAAAACTGACAGAATTTCGCTAAGTTGGAATGAAAACTATGTGTGGACTGTGTGTTTAAGTGTCGTATTCAAGGTCAGATAGCTTGTGCCCCAATATCAAATACACTATATCACAACTCCGATATTGAATACTCAATATCGTAGTTGTAAAAAAACTTGATTTATCAAATATGATTGTAATTCCAATATTTACTAAGCTTACATCATGTCTTCCAAATTTGTTTAAGAATTGGAGAACTAGGAATAGAAATGGTTCAAATCAAAAGAAGGTAGTGAAGAAAGTTATTAAATGATCAACTATTATCATTCTTAGGCTTTTTGTTACCTAAGTTTGTTTCTTAAAAGGAGCATTCAAACATAATATCCATTAATGAAATGAAACTTTATTACATTCGAAGACCCATTAAGTGTATTCAATAGATATTACATTTTCATGAAAAATAAAGATAGACTCTACAAATTGACTAAGCATCAATGAGGATATCAAAAATAAATTATACCAGCTTTTTGTTGTAATATTATAACATTGTCTCAAATGGCTAGTCATAATACAAGAAAGAGATATATGTAATTCATCTTCAATGGCTCCTGATCTATGCAACCTGCAAATGCGTTATTCTTTGGGGAGTTGAATCTATCTTCCACTTTCAATTCTAAGATGATGAGAACTTAAGTGAAGCTTGCAAATAGCATTCCATTAGTTAATGGGAATAGGAGCTTGCAAATAGCATTCCATTAGTTTATTAGAACTAATGTGGTATAAATAAAATTACCTCTTTCCTTCTACATTAGTCCACATTTGTGTTAAAACCTTCTACTTAATTAGTTGGCAAATATGCTTAGGATTTTGTTGCATGTTGATGAGCTACGATATCGCGTACGTGATATTGCATCCACGATATCACGTCCACACCTACAATATCGCTGCCCACCATAATGTCTATAAATAAGAGGTAGCTTTCCTTATTCTAGGCACTTAGACTTAGACCCTTAGCCAAACTATAGTAGCTATAGAAGCGCAACGTCAAAGGGACTTGCGACAGGAGAGATACTATACATCGTTGAAGGGTAAAGGACCCCATAATGCTCCATCCATCTTAAGCAAAATTGAGGGTGGTGAACCTATTTCAATAGGTTCTCCACAAAATGATGTTCCCCCTCCTAATGATGGTCAGGAAGTGGTGTATCAGAACCTTCACTCCATGGTTCACAACCTTGGTTCTTGTACCATCCGAAATCATTGGTGAGAGGCTAGAATGAACAAACATCAAGAGATCTACGAATGAAATAGTAAGATCCTGCCTTCACTTGAGGGTAAGCTGGAAATCAACAAAGGCAGAGTGCCTTGAATGGTCTGCATGTGGATCAAACGAGGACTTCCCCAAACGTACGCAATTGCGATGTGTTGGATTATACGTAAACAAATGCAAAAACTGATGTAAACAAATGAAAATGAATGTAAACTATTTAAATAATGAAAATAGGAAAAATGATGTAAACTTCAAGAATCTAGGCAATAATGCAAACTGTTTGTATTGATAAATAATTAGAATGTGCACCGGTCAGAACGCAGTTGCGATTTGGTCGCAAGGCGGACGTTTAGCCCTGATGGATGGGAGCAGGTGCTAGGACGATGCAATTTTTGGATTGCAGGTGTACAGCATCCAATCTGTATGAAGCCCAGCATATGATATTGATGCCTACATCTCCTAAGTGTGTCAAATTCAAATTTTTTGAGCCTTGATCTAGTGGAAAAATAGGAGATTTATAGGATTTTGGATGTGAGATTCGGATCTGGGAGAAGATCAGTGGTTACGAGGTGAGAAAAATTCGAATCGGGTGACAGGTGTGTGCGTTGACCAGATGCATAAAAATTGTTACAATGTACAATGTAGCATCCAAGATCTCTTATGCTGGTGTGCGTAATGCCCAACGTAAGAACTTGAAACACTGAAAAAATGTCAAAATGCAACAAATGTTAATGTACAAGCGTGGATTTGGATGTCTGGCCTCCGGATCTGCAGTTCTGTGTTGTTTTTGTGCTACCAAAGCCTCCAGCATGTGTGGATCTAGCTCTGATGTGTGTGCAGCCTATTCTGGCATCAGCATCTAACGTCCAGCATCCAGCATCCAGTGTATGAAAGTGTTTATGCTGGGTTTACGTTGTTGGAAGCATGCCAACGTGACAAACAGCGTAAGACCTAAAAATAGTGCATTTTGAACCCATTTTTGACCTGTAAGACCCATTTTCAAAGTGGATCTACATGCCATGGGTTATGAGGGTTCTGTGTGCCAACTTTAGGCTAATGTAGATGTCGTTTTGGCCCTGTTTTGGTTGATTTTGTTGTGCTTACACTATGCAGCATTTGAAAAAGTAACCTCAGCGTCACCAAGTCAAAATGGCACATTTGAGGCCCAAATTTGGAGTTTTTGAAGCCTGTGAATAAGTACGAGTGCTACCGATCTCTGTGGGTTACTTTAGGGTTGAAGATGCTACCTAAAACTGCTTGTTTTACCCTGTTTTTGCTTGGTTTCGTTGTGCTTACGCTGTGCATCGTCTGAAAAAGTAACCCCAACGTCACCAAGTCAAAATGGCACATTTGAGGCCCAAATTTGGATTTTCTAAAGGCTAGGAGTTATTAGGGGCCTTGGTGAAGGTCATGGGGAGTCCTTGTGCCCAATTTCAGTGTGTTTTGACTCAGTTTCGAAGCTCCAAAAGTTGGTGACGTTGATCCTTACGCTGTGCAGCGTAAGAAAATGTAGCTCCAACGTGAGCAACTGAAAATACTTCATTTAAGGTCAAAATTTTGATTTTTTGGAGGCTAAGAGTTGCTAGGGGCCTTGGTGGAAGTCATGGGGGGTCCTTGTGCCCGATTTCAGTCTGTTTTGACTCAATTTCGGGGCTCCAAAAGTTGGTGACGCTGATCCTTACGCTGTACAGCGTAAGCCAACGTGACCAAAATGTACTTAGCCTAAACTAGGCATCTTGAGCCTAGAACTTGTGATTTTGGATGTTGAAAGTTGGTGTAGTAACTTGTGGGCCCTAGGGGGATCTTACCTATTGAATCGTGAATCATCGAGGGCTATTTCAGAGGCCTCCAAGTTTGGTCATGTTGTACTCATGCTTGGGCAGCTGCATGACTTAACTTGAATCTTGTCCGAAAGTGCTAGGTCAAAATTTTGTGGTGTTTTCATTGGTCCCTCTTTTTTGATGCCTGGAGGAATCTACCTAAGAGGCGTCGACAAAGAAGTACAAAACACCACAAGCAACTAGATATCAAGCATTGCTCTTTAGCACTTGACCAGATGTCATCGCACCGTATTCAGAAGTACATGGGATCGGGAAATGAGGTTTTAAGATGTATAGGGAGAAGGTTTGTTACTATGAGATCAAGGATTGATGAAGGGATGATTTTTTTTAACTGTGGGAAGGGGAATGCTCTTGTGTGAACACATCATGTTGGTCCTTGTCAATAGCTAGTATCTAGCGGACTTAGGACCAAGGCATGGGATGTGTGTCCTTTGGAGGAACAAGACTCTTGTATCCTACTTAAGAGAACTCGTTGTCACAACCAAAGCCACGTGGTGAGGTGGTGCATTCTTTGGAGAAAAAGGACCCTTGTTGAGTGTCAAAGGGAACCTGTTGTTCAACAACCAAAGCCACGCGGTGGGATGCAACATGATTGTTTGAGACACGAGTGTTTTCTTCCAAGACAAGTACCTTCCCACCTGGGGCTTGTATGGGAAGTGCCAACGGTCTTGTGATGGATTTCTCTCTTTGATTATATATATATATATATATTTCATTAATTTTTTTATTTTTTCTTATTTTTCTCTTTCTCTTCTTTCTTTTTTTCTTTGTTTTGGACAGAGCTCTCTTTCAATGTTATACTCATGCTCCTATGCTTGTATCTATTTCATGTTTTGTGCCATGTGTTGTAACTGCCTGGATAGTTACAGTGTGCAACCATGTATTCAAGGTTTTGGGGTGACTAGGATGTATCTAGGAAATGTAACTAAACAAGGTAGAGAGAACATGTTAGGGAATAAGGGATGTTTGGGGAACTGGAAATGTACTTGTGAATAGTTTGATTAACTTGGTTACGTGCATCAGGAATAATGTGGTACCTCCTTGCTGTGATGAAGTGCATCCATGTATGAACACCTCTAGGTGTCATCCTGCAAACACAACTCCAAGAAGATAAGAAAACTACGAGTCAATGAGTTAGCTTAACACTTTAAACATGAATGGAGCCAATGTGATGGAGAGACCGCATGCAAACAAAATTGAGCAGCAGTAATGTTCTCAGAGTCCATGTGCTGAATTCATGCAGCAATTTGATGAAGACATGTCATTTGATTATAGCAACAAATTAGTAGGCCAGTGAAGAAGTTGCCAGTTTATAGTCTTGGAAGACTATCGTGGGGTAGTTTTACGTCATAACCTGTTGGACGTTGCCAATTTCCCATCGTAGTGGATAGTCCAATGCTAGTTTATAGTCGTGGCAGACTATGGAGAGGCGAGCTAGTTTATAGTCTTAGCAGACTCTATCAGATGAAAGTGTGATAGTTTATTGTCATTTCGGACAATCTGTGGTATCAATTTTAGGTCATGATGCTAGGACCACTCTATGGTATCAGTTTATCGTCATGATGCCAAGACAAATCTGTGGTATCATTTTATCGTCATGATGCTAGGATGAATCTGTGGTATCAGTTTATCTTCATGATGCCAGGACGATGTGTGGATGCATGCACGTACATCTAGGTGATCCTGCAAAAGAAGAAACTAAAGAACACAATGTGAAGTAGTAACTGCTAAAAAAAACCTAAATGCACAAGAAAAATAGAAAATAATGTGAAAAGCGGTAGTTTAGGGCCTTTCCGGGCCATGTGTTAGTTTAAGGCCTTTTCGGGCCATAGGCTAGTTTAAGGCCTTTTTGGGCCACATGCAAACACGTAAGCTAGTACAATGCAAACTAAGGTGACGTATGCACAACGAACAAAGGTAAAGAGTGGGTGGGGATCAGACGTGTTTTTGGTCACGGGGGAGCCTTGATCGTGTGGTTGTTTCCGAGCCGGACGTGGTCTAGGAGGCATGCTAGGTTTTGGTTGCTTTGGGAGGCTTTTGGTTTTTACCACTTGTTTGGATGTTTTAGCTCTAGGTGTTGTGTTTGTTGCCGTGGGTGTTCCATCAAGAGATTCTTCTTTCAAGACTTGTGACATGTCTATGTTGTGGATGACTTGAAAGGGAATGTTATCGCCATGTATGATGACTTGTCCACCTTCGTATGGAAGGCGAATTTCTTTATGTATCGGTGAGGAAACGGCCCGTTGTTGGGCTAGCCAAGGTCTTCCAAGAATCATGTTGAAACTTGGCATCTCTTCTATGACAGTGAATTCTGCGCTAGTGGGGAATTGTTCTCCTGCCACAAAGGCTAAGTTGATTGTGCCCTTAACTGTGACACATGACCCATTGAAGGATTTTAAACACGTGGTTTTTGTTGGCATGAACTTGTCTGCCATGCCTAGTTTGTCGATGATGGAGTATAAAGCTACATTTGTTGCTGCACCATCATCAACGTGCACTTTGTGAATGGTACATTGCCCAACATGTACACTAATCGACAATGGAGCTATTGTAACCTCCTCTCGTTTGGGGTTGACTTTAACTGCATCATCGTGGAAGGTTAAGGTGTTTGAACCCAATCCTTGTGGTGTGTGTTGTGAAATTGTTGCATGGATGGATTCCTCATTTGCAGGGATGTCCTCCATAACAGGAATGGATGCTAACGTTTAAGCCAAGGCTTCACGCAGGTGAAGTCATGACTAGGTCATACAAGCTCATCGTTGTGTTCTTGTGTTTGAGCGTTTGTTTTACCTGGGCTAGTGCAGCTACGAAGTCTGTGTTGTTGGTCGTTGTGTTGGCTTTGGCTTCCTTCGTGTGGGTTGAGGGATGGGCCTCCTATGTAGAGGGCTTGGGCCTAGTTTGCTTAAGATTAGGGGCAAGGGCCCCAACGTTCGATTATTGCTTGCTTGGTATGGCTTTTGTTTCAGGTGTGGAGGTTGTTCGTTGTTCGTTTGTCCTCTCCTACTGCCATTTGGTAGGCTTATCCGTGTTGTTGGCAAGGTTGACTCTTGAGGGAGAAGAGGTTGAGACATTGCCTACGGTTGGGCTCTGGGAAGGTGAGGGGCCATCGCGTGGTGGCACCTTTATGAAAAATGGTAGTTTGGGAGGAGTCGTTGGTGTTTGACTAGCTTGTTGTGGCAGCTTGATGACGAAAGGTTTCTTTGTAGTTGTGGTCAGTGCATCATGCTAGTTTAATGTCTTAGCAGATGATTACGGTGGTACTTTGACCACGAAAGGTTTTACAGGTGCTCGAGGTGGTACTTGGATAACCATCGGAGGCCTCTTGCTCATGGAGGCGGAGGGGATCGTTGCCTTACTAAGAGGCATACGGATCACAAAAGGTTGCCACACAGATTTGGGCTTACTTCCTATGCTAATGGAGTTTATGACATAGGAGGCATCATCTGTGCTAGGTTGACTCAAGGTGTTGATATTGAGTTGGCCCCATTCTATCATTTTCTGAAGATCATCCTGTAAGGCACAGTAGCTGTTAGTATTGTGACCAGACATCTAGTGGTAGTGACAGAATTGATCTAACTTGAAGTGTCGTGGAACCGGGGGCTCGTTTGGTGCTGCTAAGGTGGGGTTCCTTAGTAGCTTGCAGTACCTATCGTGTCTTTGATAGGCATTCTCCGCTACTTTTTTGTATTGGATTTGCTCAGTTTTGAGGAGTTGCTCTAGTAGTTCAGAGGGTCACGTGGGTAGCGGCGTCTACTTAGAGCGATTCTTGCGCTGAAAGTTGGACCTTGGGGTGGCCCCTGTCATTGCAGGTGGGTTGGTACTGGTGTTTGTTGTTTTTGTGCTTGTGGCTACAATTTCCGTTGTTGTCTGTTGTTTGGCAACATGTTGGTTCTTGTAAGCCACATAGGCGGGATCATTGCTGGTTTTTGTAGCTTGTTCAATGTTCTTGATCTGCATGAAGGCTTGACTCAACTTTTGAGTGCTTAGGTAGTACAGTTTGGACTTAACGAAGTCATGCATGGCTCCCTTCAGAATCATAAGCAAATACGTTTCAGGGATGGGCTCATGAAGTTCGTTAAGGGTTTCACTCCATCGTTGAATGAACTTCTGCACAGGCTGTAGTGGCACTTGTTTCACCTGTATCAGAGTGTCTAGTGTTGCTTCAAGTTTCAGGTTGTACTTAAACCTGGTAACGAACTAGTGTAACAAATCCTCAAGAGAGGATATGGAGTTACATGGTAGGGCTCAGTACCAATCTAAGGCTACACCCCTTAAGGACATAGCGAACACGCGCAAGATTGCGTGGGGTCAAGCTTGAAGCAATAGAGTTTCTGATCGAAATGTGACTAAGTGAGCATTCGGATCTCCCTTCCCATTGTACTTGGTTAACTGGGGTAGTGTGCTTCCCTTCGGTAAAGCTAACGGTGGCACTGAAGAGCTAATTGGATCATCTTGGTAGAAGTCCAGTACTTTAACTTGTTCAGTATTTGCCGTTTTGAGGTGCATTACCTCTTCAGCTAATGCTTGCATCATTTTTTTGGCTTCTACCAACTCTTCGGCGGTAGGTAGATTAGTTGGCTGGGGAGATTAGGTTGTCATTTGTTGCTATGGAGTAACGTTCAGAGTTGTGGTTGCAGGGTGTGGCACGTTGAAGTGAGTGGGTTGTTGAACAAGGGGTATGGTTCCTTACCTAGTCACAAACTGTGAAGTGACACCCTGGATGTGCAAAGCTAAAGTGATGAAAGGGGCTCCATGTGTTTGCATGTATAGTATGTACTGGGTGGAGATGGATGTGGGTAATCTCTGTCGGGATACTGGTGCTTGTGTGCTCGTTGACACTTGGTGAGTGGCCGTCTATCCCATGTAAGGGTGGAATGATGGGTTCACATAGGCATGGGGAGTAAGGGTGTAATATGAATCCTCATGTTCAAATTGTGCTGCGAAGTCATCTTCCTCATCTTGGTTTTAGGGATCCTCAGTGGGTCGCCGTGAGTTTTGGCTCCTTGCCATAAGGAGCTGGGAGATGAGTTGATGTTGGGACTCAAAAAGGGGGATGATGTCATATATGGAGGGAGTGAATTCATGACCCCCCATGTATATGCGCTCAAAGTTTCATTTCACTTCCTTCTATGTATGGTCAATGGAAAGGTTAGCCTGAATCTTCACACATATGTAGTTATATTGTTCTTGTATGAGTATTATGTGGGCATGTGTGTTGGAAATCTGGGAAGACTCCATGATGATGTGTGACTGGGCAGCATACGGGCAAGGCAACAAGGCAACAAGTGCAGCATGTGGTCCGAGCTGAGGGTGTAGTGTGTGCAATGTGTAGCATGTGCAATGTGACTGGACTACAGCATGTGCAACGCGACAAGTCTCCAGCGTGACTAACTATCCAGCTTGACTAACTGTCCAGCTTGACTAACTGTCCAACTTGACTAACTGTCCAGCTTGATTAACTGTCCAACGTGACTAACTGTCTAGCTTGACTAACTGTCCAGCGTGACCAACTACAGCATGACTAACTACAGCATGACTAACTGTCCAGCGTGACCAACTACAGCGTGACTAACTATCTAGCGTGACTAACTATCCAGCTTGACTAACTGTCCAGCATGGCTAACTGCAGCGTGACTAATTGTAGCGTGACCAACTGCAACGTGACTAACTATACAACTTGACTAATTGTCCAGCATGACTAACTATCCAGCCTAACCAACTGCAGCGTGTGGAAAGCTAAGTATAAAATTCTTCTAAGTGTCCAGCGTGTCAAGTTGGTAGCGTATGAATACTGAAAATTTGTCTAAGTGCCCAGCATGTGAACACTGAAAATTTGTCTAAGTGTCCAGTGTGTGAACACTAAAAATTTTTCTAAGTGTCCAGTGTGTGAACACTAAAAATTTTGTCTAAGTGTCCAACGTGTGAACACTAGATCTGGGATGCTAAGAGGCAGATCTAATAGACAAATGGCCTTCCTTCTAACGCCATTCTACTGTACCATCCGAAATCGTCGATAAGAGGTTCGAATGAACAAACACTGAGAGATCTATGAATGAAATAGTAAGACCCTACCTTCGCTTGAGGGCAAGCTAGAAATCAATGAAGGTAGAGTGCCTTGAATGGTCTACACGTGGATCAAACGAGGACTTCCCCAAACGTACGCAATTGCGATGCGTTGGGATATACATAAACAAATGAAAATGAATGTAAACTGTTTAAATAATGAAAACAGGAAAAATGATGTAAACTTCAAGAATCTGGGTAATAATGCAAACTATTTGTATTGATAAAAAATTAGAATGTGCACCAGTCAGAACGCAATTGCGGTTTGGTCGCAAGGCGGATGTTTAGCCCCGATGGATGAGAGCAGGTGCTGGGACGATGCAGGTTTTGGATTGCAGGTGTACGGCATCTAGCTTGTATGAAGCCCAATGTATGAGATTGATGTCCAGATCTCCTAAGTGTGTCAGATTCAAATTTTTTGAACCTTGATCTAGTGGAAAAACAAGATATTTATAGGGTTTTGGACATGAGATTCGGATTTGGGAGAAGATCAATGGCTGCTGGGTGAGAAAAATTTGGATCGGGTGATAGGTGTGTGCGTTGACTGGATGAACAAAAAATGTTACAATATATAGTGCAGTGTCCAAGATCTCTTACGCTAGTATGCGTAATGCCCAGCGTAAGAACTTGAAACACTGAAAAAAATGTCAAAAATGCAATTAATGTTAATGTACAAGCATGGATTTGGGTGTCTGGCCTCCGAATCTGTAGTTTTGTGTTGTTTTCATGCTACAAAAGCCTCCAGTGTATGTGGATCTAGCTCTAATGTGTGCACAGCCTATTCTGGTGTCAGCATCCAGCGTCCAGCGTCCAGCGTATGAAAGTGTTTACGTTGGATTTACGCTGTTGGAAGCATGCCAAAGTGACTAACAGTGT
The DNA here is from genome assembly GCA_015680685.1 of Gnetum montanum. Classification (NCBI taxonomy): domain Eukaryota; kingdom Viridiplantae; phylum Streptophyta; class Gnetopsida; order Gnetales; family Gnetaceae; genus Gnetum; species Gnetum montanum. The sequence continues at coordinate 762,973 of MNCI01002250.1, forward strand.
AAGACCTAAAAATAATGCATTTTGAACCTGTTTTTGACCTGTAAGACCCATTTTCAGAGTGGATCTGCATGCCATGGATCATGAGGATTCTGTGTGCCAAATTTAGGCTAATTTGGATGTCGTTTTGGCCTTGTTTTGGTTGATTTTGCTGTGCTTACATTGTGTAGCATCTGAAAAAGTAACCCCAGCGTCACCAAGTCAAAATCACACATTTGAGGCCCAAATTTAGAGTTTTTGAAGCCTATGAACAAGTACAAGTATTACCAGTCCTTGTGGGTTGCTCTGGTATTGAACATGCTACCTAAAACTACTTGTTTTGCCCTGTTTTTGCTTGGTTTCACTGTGCTTACGCTGTGCAACGTCTAAAAAAGTAACCCCTGCATCACCAAGTTAAAATGGCACATTTGAGGCCCAAATTTGGATTTTCTGGAGGCTAGAAGTTGCTAGGGGCCTTGTTGAAGTTCATGGGAGATCCTTGTGCCTAATTTCAATCTATTTTGACTCAATTTTGGGGCTCCAAAAGTTGGTGACGCTGATCCTTACGTTGTGCAGCGTAAGAAAATGTAGCTCTAGCGTGAGCAACTGAAAATACCTCATTTAAGGCCCAAATTTTGATTTTCTAGAGGCTGGGAGTTGCTGGGGCTTTGGTGGAGGTCATGGGAGGTCCTTGTGCTTGATTTCAGTTTGTTTTGGCTCAGCTTCGAGGCTCCAAAAGTTGGTGATGATGATGCTTACGCTGTGCAGCGTAAGAAAATGTAGCTCCTGCGTGAGAAACTGAAAATACCTTATTTAAGGCCCAAATTTTTATTTTCTAGAGGTTGGGAGTTGTTGGGGGCCTTGGTGGTGGTCATGGGGGGTCCTTGTGCCTGATTTTAGTCTCTTTTGACTTAGTTTCGGGCTCCAAAAGTTGGTGACGTTGATCCTTACGCTGTGCAGCGTAAGCAAGCGTGACCAAAATGTACTTAGCTCGAACTAGGTATCTTGAGCCCAGAACTTATTATTCTAGATGCTGGAAGTTGGTGCAGTCGCCTATGGGCCCCAGGGGAACCTTTCCTATTGAATCGTGAACCATTAAGGGCTATTTTGGAGGCCTCCAAGTTTGGTCATGCTGTACTCATGCTTGGGCAACTGCATGACTTAACTTGAATCTTTTTTGAAAGTGCTAGCCCAAAATTTTGTGGTGTTTTCAGTTTTGACCCCCATGAACACCAAGTGTTCAATGAGGGAACACAAACACGTGATAAGGACAGGCAATCTGATCGTAATCACGATTGGGGCCGAGACCACGGAAGAGAAGGTAGGAAACATCGTCATGGCAATGGTCATCCTTCTTCTTCACCTTCATCATCACATTCACCCTCTCCTTCAGTGTCAGGATGCAGTCATAAGGAACCTAACCATGAGTATAAAGGTAAACAAAGTGAGAAACCTTGACGAGAGTTAAAAATGAGGATGAGGGCACTCTAGAGAATCACGGCATAGAAGAAGGGAGAGTAGGGAACCGCGTAGACATCACAGATGCTATGAACGAAATGATCATGAAGAACCCCCACTCACAACCTGAAGCATGTTAGATATCATAGAGGCCATAAGAATTCCCACAAGGCACCAAAAAAATAGCAGGATCAAGAGGTTATACATGAATAACATCCCACGATTTGAGGAGGGATACAACGTTGATCCTCAAAACCACTTACAAGCATTTCATGATGCATGTGCCTTGCAAAACATCGAGAATGAATGGAAAAAACTAAAGTTGTTCCCAAGGACACTAGTAAAAGAAGCGGAAAGCTGGTACCGGTTCTTAGAACTAGAATCCATTCGAAGGTGGATTACGATGCTAGAACTGTTTAATGATAAGTATCAAATGTACTCCCAGGTGTCTAACTTGCAAAAGCAAATCCAAGGATGGAAGCAAGGAAGTCATGAACACCCTTGGATGTTGCCATGGGCCGATATTATGCATTGTTACATCATTGCCTGGACCATGGTTACTCGCAATAGGATCAACTACATCATCTCGTAGATGGACTTAGGCATGAAATAAGGAGAACCCTTGGAACATATGCCCAAGGGAGATTATCAAAGCTTAGGTCCCATTAGGTCCATAGATTACTAGAGCAACTAGCTAAGGAAGAAGGCGAGCTACGTAAGAGAGAAAGTGCAGAAGAGTACAATCGCGATCCTTCCCTAAAAAAAAAGGGGAGTGAGATTCTGTGAGGAGGAGGAAGAGTCACCATGCGAAGAGATGGTCAATAGGAAAACCTTGCCACTCCAAAAATTAACAATAGAAGTGTCAGCAAAGGTAGATCAAATGTGGGACTCCCTAGATAGTAGATTTCAAACTGTTCTTAAAATTGTAGAGGATTCTAAGGAGCGAGGTAGTGACTATGACAAAAAGAAAAAGAGTGACATGGACCATGCACGTAACAAAGGTAAGGGTAAAATGGCCATCACCGAAGAGGTTGTGGATTCTGATATGGACAATGACAATGGATGTGAGATATGCCAATATGACCATCCTAAGGGATGTTGCCCAGTAATCTCACATCTATAAGAGTCTGGGGTGTACGCACTCAACCCACGACTTAACAAATGGCAAGCACCCCAACGGTTACCTTATCCCCAAGGTAGCCCAAGGCAGTTCCACCAACCTTTAATGTATTATCCAAGTGGAACTCTACCACAACCTATTGAGCAACACCAGTAGTGGCAATACCCACAATCATGGGGGATGCCACCACCACGGTAACAATACCCTTACCAGCAACCGGATCCATATGGCTATTACATGTAGTAGCCAATCTCTCCACATGACTCTATTGGTCATGTGATACGATAACATCACTACCAAGCTCAGGAGTATTATAGGACTCCTTCTCCTAGGAGAGACAACCCACAGACATACCATCATCTGCAACTCTCACACCGATAGCTCCATTACCACCTGCTCCAGCAATGCAAGGGGAACTCCCCACTCAACTACAGCAACGCAATGCTATGAGAGCTATAAACCTTCAACCCACTGCTGGTTCTAACAACCACATAAAGAGAAGACCTTTCTTCAAAACCAACAGTCCAACCAAGCTCTCACAACCACAAGTGGTTGAGCCTCTAAATGCTTCTCCATCAAATAAGGCTTCAGAGCTCCCTTCAAACCAAAAATAGAGCTCAACACATACGGTTATGTTAACACATGTCATCACTGACTAGATTAAGGAGGGCCACCTTCCCAGGAAATTCTCTGACCCTGGAAGCCCTTTAATCTATCTCCAGGTCACTGGGAATGAACCATGTAAAGCTCTTCTAGACTCAGGTTCTAAAGTTACCTTAATATCACAAGAGATGTATAAAGCCTGAAACCTGCCTCCACTAAAAAAGAGCAATATTCACTTAGAGCTGGCTAACCAGTCCATCACTGTTCCCTTGGGACTGGTGGAGGACATCGTTACCACTGTGTGTGGGTGGTCATACCCAGCTAATTTCCTAGTGATACAAGTAAACAATGATAAAGGGGACTTCCCAATAATAATGGGAAGGGCATGGCTAAGTACCATAAACACACACCTAGGAATCTGCAATCTTTCCTTGGAAATATCTAAGGAAAACACTTTTGGGAAGATCAAGAACAAGAAAGTTCCATGCATCACATACAGTAATACAGGGTGTGATTGCGTACAGGAATGTTCAACATTACCTGCATGCAACCAATGTGCCCAAGAAATTAACATACAAAAGTGCCTGTATGTAGCAACCACACAACAAGAAGACACCCAGTGGTTGATAGCTGATCAAGAGAGAAACTCACCAATGTACATGGAATTAACTGGGGGAACAACTTGCACCCACATCAAAAGCATAGATGCACTGGATCGAGAGTGTCGCCAACTTCCAACCCTTAACCTGAAAGCATCAATAGGGGAAAGCTAGAAATTCCTAAAAACTTCAAACAAGCACTCCGATAAAAGATTACTAGTCAATGTACAATAGACTAAACCTTACCATGAATCTAGAACGGTCAATGCACATAACACATAGGAGAAAGGACAACCTCACTCATTATTTCGGATCTCCCCCTTCCAACTTAGTCATGGGGGAGATGGCCACCTATGCTGATCAATCAAGGCCCTCAGTTCCTTTTTAAGTTTTTGTTTTACACATTTTTGTTTTACAAATTTCTTTAACTTTTCTTATTTTTGTTTTGCAACATCATTCCTACTTTTTTCTTTATTTGTGTGTTTATTTATTTTGTTAGGTTTGTCACCTAATAAGTGCTCCTGATGATGGTATGAACTGTATTCCATTGATTGCTAATGTTTGGTTTTTACCTTTGAGTTATAATGTTGATACTAAGGTATGGTTCTTTTGATATAACAGGCAATGAGTCAATGTCATCCATGCATCCATGAATTTCTATGGTCTCTCTTGGCTTGGAACTGTACAGTCCCTTTCTTTCAATAATAAGAACTATCAACGAATTAGTGACTAGGCATTTCTCGAACTAAGGAAGGACTCAAGGATTGAAAAGGGTGTGACTTCAAGGGGATTTGATGCATCTATGCTGGCCATTCTCTTGGGTTCTTGGATGTCTTCTCCTTGAGTTTTCCTTATCATTCTGATGCTGCTCCATTGTCAAGAAGCTGAGCTAATAAAAATAATAAGTCTTTGCATGGCGTGATTCTCACACAAAGAAAAAGTGAGAATTCAAAGCACACCCCTTAGATGAAATAATCATCTAGGCTACGAGCATTGGTTATGGAACTAAACAAACATGTTCCCTCTAACTAAGGCCCTTTCTCGCTTCCTACTTTCTCCTTTCTCGTTTCCTTAGAATGGTGGTGACTTTTTGGCGGAAGCATTCTTATTACTTCAAGTGGATGAATTGGCCACATGTATTAATGTGAAGTCACTGGATGTGGAGTGTTTAAGCTTGGATTTGGAATGAGATCTACTAAGTCACATTAACCATTAATACACAAGGGGCTATACACCACCTTGTTCTTGAGACTCCATTCCATTCTCTTCTTTCCATCATTCTTTCTCCATTTTTCACATCATTGTCGATTGTATCAATAGTCCATATTTTGGTTGATGCATTGCTTTCTTTTTGGTAAATTCTTGTGGTTAAGACTTTAACTCTTGTTTCCGAATGGCATTTCTAGAGCCTACGGACTCTTGAATGCGGGATTGTCAGGGCATTAAGGGCATGAGCCTGCTTTGGGGAGGACCCACTGGCATTCCTATTTGGTGCACCCATTAATTTCTTTCCCTTAAACATTTCCATAATCACCATTTATTTTGTTCATCTCCATCCCTGACATCCATTTTATCAATGTTGCCATTGTTTCTTTTTCTCCATATTTCTTATTCCTCATCTTTTTTCATTCTATCGCTACTAGAGGATCACTCTTAGTCATGGGGGTCCTGGCCCAATTTTTTCGATTTTCTCTAAACCCCTACACCTTGGGTAGTCACTACTATTATATCTCCAAAATCCACATTAGCCATATCACAACTCAGCCAATGGACCTTACACTAAGGCAAGGTATCAACTGCATTGCGATTCATTTACCCTTGCTAATATAAGACTGTGTTGTGTGTGCAGATGGCAATCATACACCAATGGATTGGATCTAGAGGAAACACTTGGAATGGACTGGTGCTAGAGTAGTTATACAAGGAACAAGATTGATGGCGTGCTTATGGATGAACAGCGAAAGGCACAATTTTGGCATTAGCAACAACAGACTTCTTCTTTTCTCTCTCTCTCTCTCTCTCTCCTCTCTCAGCTGCCAAATAATGCTAGATGTAAAATGTGTATAGTATACACTCTTGTTGTCGTGAACACTAATATTTTCATGTGTTGTAATGATGATACGTTCACATGTCACCCCATTCACCATTAGTGTCATTCAAGTCAATAATCCCATACCTTCCCAATATTTTGTAAAGAACTCAAGAACGAGTTTTCATTCAGTCATGGGGGTATGATGAGCCGCGATATCGCGGCCCACCGCAATGTTTATAAATAAGAGGCAGCTTTCCCTGTTCTAGGCACTTAGACTTAGACCCTTATCCAAACTATAGCAGTTTTACCATTCCAGAGTTAGAATAATTTCCATGTACCCACAGTAGGAGTCTTAAAGTGAATGGATCTTTATTCAAGCAAATTGTACCTGAGCACACATTTGTGTACGGTAATAAAGATAAACTTTCTGATAAACCTTGCAACATGTGGACTAAGCTAAATAGGAATTAATTATTGTTAAATGTTTAAATGCTTTCCTAGATAATTACTCTCTCAACCCTTGACTCTCTTAGTTAAGTGCACTCAGTACGATCGCTTCAAGCACGTGTGTAACGCTTGGTAACCCAGTAACGAGTAGCGTTTGGTAATCCCAGTAGTGTTGCACTGGTTCAGGGTGTGTATGGCAAGTGGGAACGAATACTGGTGCTAGGACAATTAGAACTTAGTTAGTGAATAGTTAATGAAAGTTAGTCATTTAGTTCTCTTCACCTTTCCTTGTTAGCATAGACATTAAAAAGATAAAAGATATAAAAATCATATACCTCAAGCTTACTTAACCATACAACCGTGACAATACAAGTAAGTTTGGGAAGACAGCAATTGATTAACCTTAAGTGTTCCAATAAGGCGCATAAGCACTTAGTCCTTGGAGTTCGATCGGATCATTCGTGAGACACTCGTATTCGTATGGTTGAGTGTAGGGGTACCTCGCCACTCATCACATGTCCTCCTAAGAGATATTCTATTTTCTCAAAAATTGCATCCCTTGAAAATACCAACCATAATCTTGTAAATCCTCAAGAAATGCTTTAGAGAATTTGTCTTACCTTAAGATATGTAAGCTATGAGTGAATGTAATGAATTAACACAAGGCTTCTACTTCTAAAGGTAATAAATCACATTCACATAATAACATTAAGTAAGGTATTTTCATCTTCACCTTTAACTCATCAAGAATAAAAAAATTTTGCACTCTTTCAATATCTTTCCAAAGTTTAGCATTGAGTCTAGGTCATCAAACAACATATCCATATAATACAATAGGATAGATGATAGTCTAAAAAATTTGTGTTATGACCTTCTAAGCCAAGAGGCCTAAATCCTTGCACTTATTTTTGAAAGTATACAAAGCCTTTGCAATCCAAAAAACTCTCGATCTTTCTCCATCTTGCAGTTATTTTTGAAAGTATATGGAGCCTTTCTAATAATTATGTTACTTACCAAACTAAAGAAACCAATGAATAATATGATCAATTCTACCATAAAAAGTTTTAGAAGGAGTCCAAAAATTGGAGTAATAACCATGAGTTAATGGAAGCATCTACTTAATCACTAAAACTTTACCAGCAATGGTGAGCTTTTTTTTTCCTTTCCATTTATCAAGCTTAATTCCATAAAATAGTAAGATTAAGCTCAAAAAAATGTATTCCTAAAATTTTGAAGATAGGATCTTATTTTAATATTTTTGAAGGCTTCAAAGTAACCCACTCATCAATATTGCCATTACAATAAATAATATATTTTCATTTGTTAATTGCTACAAGAGCCAAAGAACATACACTAATAACCACTCTATCTAAAAGAGTATTAATATGTTGTAGAGAATTGTTAATCATAAAAAAGGAATCATCTACAAAGCTATGTTATGCAATTTTGTATCTTAATCACCAATTTAAATTCCCTTAATAATATTCTTTGTAGATTATAATGCAGATTATGTGAAAAAAAAGTCTGCAACAATAATAAAAAAAATGGGGAGCTAGATGACAACCTTAAGGAACTAACTACTAAAAAGAAAAGGAAGAACTTAATTGAAAATTAATAAAAACTTGAGCATTCACGTTAGTGAGTAGGGTATGAATAAGATGAATGAAATAATCATAAATCCCAATTTATGGAAACAAGAAATGATGAAATTCCATTCAATTTGGTCATAACTTTTAGCATAATCTAAATTAATATAAAAAAATATTGGTTAGTATAAGAACTGTGCATGACGTTCTCTCCCAAGCTATAATAACATTATTTAAGATATGTCTATCTTTAACAAAACTAATTTACTCAAGTCTAATGATATCTTCTATAATCTTTTGAATTCATTAACTCATGCATTTATCTAGAATTTTATAAGTATTGTTAAGAACCATAATAAGCCTTTAATTACCAAGATGTTGAAGATTTCCTTTCTTAGAAATAAGATAGATGACACCTTTGTTAATATTTTTACCAAGAGAAACTTTTCTAATAGCTTCTTGAAAAACATGATAGAGATCATCTCCAATGATGTTCCAATGTCTCTTCAAAAATTTAATTAAAAAACCATTAATTCTTGGAGGTTTACCTTTTGCTAAACTAAAAGTTGTTGCTTTAATTTGTTTCATTGTAATTTTTGCTTTAAGAATACTTCAATGGACTTCTATTATAAGACAAGGAATATGCGTACTAAAGGCCTAGAATGATTCTTTGCTAAAACCTTTAGGAGAAAAATGATTTGCTAAAAAACTATTAATAATGTCGTGATCTCTAATGATGAAATCATTTATATAAAGCAATTCTAGTTTGGGTACTTGATTCTATCCTTTCATAAATTTAAAAAATTCCTTATAAGGTTCATCTTTAATTTTTAGCAAATTCTGTGACTTTTAGGGTGAGCACATTTAACTTCAAAAGCATTCCAACATTGTTTGACATAAGGATTTTTAGCCAATGCTTTTTGAGTTTGAATATCAGAGAGATTTTGGTCTCAAAGAATTTGCATTTGCTTGATAGATTCTACAAAATCTTCTTCAACTTGACACTTATGCTTAGCAAATTGCTTTCCAAACCATCTAGCATGATTTCTAACTCTACAAGTAGTTTGCTACCACTAGTCAATCTAACCAATATCACTAGTAGGCTTTTTTTTCTACATTTTATAAAGACTTCAAAATATTTTTCTTGCTAGGTCATGTGAACATATTAGCATTCATACAAAAAACTCATGCTTTTGAAATGAGAAAATATTAATTATAAAAAGAAAAATGCTAATAGAAAAATAATATGATAAAGCAACATCTGTATGCACTTCTACTTTTCTTAGAGGCTTTTAAAAGAAAATATAAATGTAACATCTATGAAGTTCACAATCAATTCTATGATTTCCCTATTGATAATTACACTAAGTACAATGTTTCCCATTTGAATGATGTGAGAATAAAGAACTAACATTTGAAAGAAAATATTGTTATTTAAAATTGCATCAATCTTATTTTTCTTGAGAAGATATATTAGGAGAAAAACCAACAAGTTTATCTAAATGACTTTCAACCATGTTGAAATCACCTCTAATAATCCAAGGAACTTTAGATAAAGACATAAGATATTTTCAAACCTTTGATTGATCTTTTGAATTATTTGGAGTATAAATATTATAGAGTTGAAAGTCTCCTTTTTCACTATGACAAGTAATCCAAATAACTCTTCCAATGTTGTGAAAGCCAAAATTCAAAACTTTTCTCCTCCAATTTTTATTAACTAAAAGAGCAATACCTCTTTTATAAACTTTATAAGTAGTAGATAAAATAATGTAGTTTTTAAAAATGCATTTACTAACAAAATTAATATCATGTATTGAAATGTTAATTTCTCATTGGAAAAGAAAATTTGGAGATAAAGATCAATTTGAAAGATACTCCTTGACAATCTTTACTTGGAACCTATCAAAAAAGTCCCAAACATTTTATGATAAAACTAATGTTGAAATATAGTGGAGGAGGCTTTTGTCCTTGACTTTTAAGCTTAACATTTATTTAAAAATCTGTCACTAATAAGTGAAAAGGCATTGTCTAATGAAAGATATTTATAATAATAGTAGAAGTAGAGAGAAAAGGAGATACCTTTGGGGTTATTAATTGGAATTAGTATCTATAGGCCTCTTCTTTTTATATTGCAATAACAAAGACTCATCTACATCGACATTCTCACTCTTAGTCCCTACTACAAATTTTTTTTTTCTAAAGAGGAATTCTCTTTAGATATCGAAATTTTATTGGCACCTTTAGATTTAGAAGGATTAGTAAAAGGTTGGGAACTTGTTGAATAAGATTTCATTTATGCCTACTGAAAACTACTATTATTTGTCTTTCTTGAAAATTATTGTCTTTTCCCCTAATGAATAACTTTTTTATTGAGAATAGGAAAAATTCCACTGACATGGCCTTCACAATGATAATAGCTACAACATCCTTGCAAATTATAGTATGTAAAAAATTTTTTGGGAAAAATACTCATTACTAGCCTTAAGTTTTAATTATATCCTTTTTTTGTCATAAATCAATCTTTACAAAATAATGTGTGCATTGCACAACATCTAGTAATGTTTTTGACTCTATCTTTAGGATTATGCCAATCCTAAAATAATTTTTCTTTCAAACTTTGAAAAATAAGAGAAAAATTTTCTAATTCAATCTAGTAAGAAATTTTATAGTTAGAAGAATAGAAATCAAAGTCCACTTTCCATTCTCAAGCAATACATGTTGATGAGACGCAGATTGCACAAGCCGTGATATCGCGTACGCGATATCACGTACACGATATCGCGGCCGACGCGATATCGCGTCTCTCCCTGCAATATCGCGTAC
>MNCI01002250.1:781059-827760 GCA_015680685.1 Gnetum montanum
TATACATGTGATGAGTGGCGAGGTACCCCTACACTCAACCATACNTGTAGTTGGTAGCTCATCAAAATGTGAAAGTGCCCAAACATGAAAAATGAAAATCATCATCACTATCATTAAAATTATGTTATGCTAAGCTTGTGTCATGCCATGCTATTATTAGGCCTATGTTGATTGCTTTGCCTTTCCTTGCTTGATTATGATAACTTAGTAGTCATAATTTGTATATATTGGCTTGCCTACATGTCTTCTAGCAACTTACTTGCCCTTTTGCTGCTTCTTGTGTCTACTCTATTATGATGCACTCCCTAACTAAGGTTGTTCCAAGCCAAGAAAAGTGAAAAAGATAAAAAAGCACATTCCTTTAATTTGTTAAGGCCCATGGCTAATTTTTCAAATGTAACAATGACATATTAGCTTAATGGTATGCACTCTATAACTATGGTTGTCCCAAGCCAAGAAAAGTGAAAAGGATGAGAAAACACATTCATTTAATTTGTTAAGGCCTATGGCTAATTTTTCAAATCTACCAATGAGGTGCTAGCTTAGTGGTATAGGTCTTCGCTTGGTATCTATATTAGTGTTGGAACTCAAAATAATTCAAACATAGGTACACTCCAAGATTTATAGAAATTTATAACTTAGTAAAATTAAACCTAAAACTAAGATTACAAGTGAAAAACCATCCAACTAAACTAATTCCTCATTATTATCTATACAAATAATTACACACCACTTGAAATTATGTAAGTCAGAGGTTCCACCAACATGCTATATTATCATCCTAAAACCTTTATCCGTGAACAGCGCTCTACATGACATATGCGGCGCTGTGTCCCAACTCTAACTTACGGAGACTGAAATGGCAGAGGCTTGATTTTATCGACAGAAAACCAAGAAGATGGGTTTTAGCAGGGTTTTTGGACTGATGCAATGCGCTTCAAGGGTTTGGAAGAGCTCACCTGCTTTCCAGTATCGCAGAAAAATCGTTCCACCTATCAAAATCCTGTCGTATACCCGCTTCAGCACAGCCACAGAGCCGTATGTCGAAGAATGGCAGGTTCAAAATCAAAAACTGGGTTTCAGGGCGAATCAGATGCAGGGCATTCAGAGCGTGAGCGAAGAAAAGAGTGGTTCCGAGCAAAATGGCGCCACTGTAAAAGATGAGGCGACCGATTACGCTACTTTTGAATTGGAGCATCCATGGCCGGAGTGGATATCATTTATGCAGCGGCTCGCCGAGATGAATTATTTCAGCGTTTCAGCAGCAGCAGCACCAGTATCACCATCTTTAGAAAAACCGGTTCGTAACATTTTCAGCGATCTCAACATTGTCCGAAATGCTTGTATCAGCTTTGGTCGTGATCGCTACGATATTCTCAGGTACCCGTGAAAATATTCAGAGTTTATTTCCCATTGATTTCATGGTTTTGAATAAAAGGCAATTCCGGATGTTTTTTTTACTGCTGTTGTTCGTAAAATGGTCTCTCATGGTTTTTAGCTTCATTGTTCATCCCGAACCCATGAACTATCCTTTTATGTGATCCGTTGTGTTCTCAGACTTAATAAAATTCATCGGTTTCTGTTTTATTTCTGTCAAGACTTTGCCTGTAAGCTTACCGAAACCGAAACAAAATTGTTTACGTTCAAAGACTTTCCCTTTCAGCTTAGCGAAACTGAAACTGAAATTTTACTATGGGTGTATTGGACAGCTAGTAGAAAATTACCAATGTTCTGAATAAATTTGAATTAACCAATTTTGTAACTGTAATATTCCTTTGTAACTGTAATATTTCACTATGTATCTAATGTGCTCAAAAAACTAAACCTAACTGAAATTTTACTCTGGATGAATTGGACAGTAGAAATGTATAAGTTTCGAAAACATCAATAATAAAATTACCAGTATTCTGAACAAATTCGAATCAACCAATGTTGTAACTGTAATATTCCACTTGTGTCTAATGTGCTAAAAAAATTGAACCTATGAACAAGGATGTGTATGTTAGGACTCTTACCATGAGGCTTACCTATCATAATTATGTGCTATTTCCATGTACTATGAGCGTTTTGCTGCAATAGCGTCAAACAGCTGGCTATAGTAAATCATCTTAAAATCCTTCACCTACTTGAATGCTTGTCCATCATAAATGGAATTAAGGCACCAAGATGATGATGAGTGTTTTGTAACGATTATGGGCCTTCGTTCTATTTTAATTTATGGGTCTGGCATTTTTTAAAGAATATTTAAAGGCACATTTAACATTTTTTATGATCAGGAACGTCTTCCAGTGATTACTTTTTTGCTTTCCACAGTGATTTTTTGTTCCTGTGATAATGGGTTTTATTTTTTATTTTTGTATCAAATAGTTTGCCAATTTATGATCCTTGTTTTCTCAAGTTCAACCATGAATGAAATTTATCACAAGTGTGAGTTTCCTTGATTAATTCAATTCTCTGTGAAAGAACACTTAAGAATTAGAAGATTTGAGTCTTTTCAGGTTTGATTGCGGCACCTGATATATTATCTTCCCTCGGTACCAGGATTTGTTTTCCCAATGCAGCATATTGTTACGTTTTTTGGATTGTGTTTAATTTTAGCATGTTGCAATTTTGGTCAGTCAATTTGAATGCAACATAGCTGGAAGACAGCCAGCCCACCTTTTCACAAACCCCTAACAGTCATTCAATTTCTCGCTTAACTCTTATGTGGCAACAAGTTATCGACATGGTAAAGTGCATTTGACGTTGGGTCATGTCTGTGTTTCACACAAACCTGATTTAATTATATGTGTGTTTAGCAACCACACATACAGCTTTCAGTGAGAATTCTTCATGTAAAATTGTAGTTGCAAAATGTCTTTAATGCTAAGTGCTACCTTATTGAGTATACCAAGTTTCCAAGCTTGATTTTAGAATTCTCTTTTGGACAGGTCTTTATCCACTGAATTAATTAAGACCATTGTGGAGTATGGCTGTCCCAATTTGGATAGAAAGGTGGTGAATTCAGGCAAACGTTTGAGGGCTTATGTCAACCTGGTTGAAGGAGATGTAAGTCTAGGTTAGGCACTGCGTTTATTTTGGCCGAATCTTTCAGGGCACAGAATCATTGAGTTTCATTTCCCGACTTTTATTTTTCAGGTATGTAGCACATGCAATGTAAGAAGCTCATGTGACAGGGCATTCATGAAGGCTCCTGATGAAGAAGGTGCAAGGACTGTTGACATTATGAGAATTTTGCTGATTTATGGGCTCGATCCTCTGGTTGGTGTTGCTGAAAACAAGTTACATGACCAGAAACAAGTTAAAGATGCTATTTGCAATCTTTTGAAGGAGGTTGTTGAGTTAAGCAAAGTTCCTGTTGATCCTAACATTCCAAAGCCAGTGCCTCAGCAGCCTCTTCGACGTATACCATTCTCACCAACCAGAGAGATACCTAATGATACAAGAATGAAGAAGGGGGACTGGATTTGTCAAAGGTATTGTTTACCTATTTTTTAGCATATATGATGGTTTTTTTGGTTTATTTATTTATTTTTGCTTACAAAAATTTAATGCTTGATTTTCTGTACGTGCAGGTGTAACATGCTGAATTTTGCCAGGAATTCTATGTGCATAAAATGTCGTGAACGGCGCCCTAGAGAAGAAATGAATCCAGGGGAATGGCAATGTCCTCAGTAAGGGGTTTTCCCACCCATAGGGTTTATTCTGTTACTAGTGAGGAAGAAGTCTTTACAGTTTTTTCTGCAGAGAGTACTGAAGCTAAATGTTGCTTGCAGGTGTTATTACTTGAATTTTAGAAAAAATATTACATGTTTGAGATGTGATTGTAAACGTCCGGAAGATGCATCTGGACAAAATTATCAACAATCTCAAGCATGGAAATTTGGAGACTGGAGATGCCCAGAGTAAATTTTAGTTGTTTCAAAAGATAATTAGATTACTGCAGTTATCAATTTAGGCATCTCAGGATTTTAGTTTGTTTTCTTGAATATGACTAACAAACTGGAATTTCATATGTAGGTGCAAGTTCATGAACTTCAGAAGAAATTCAAGGTGCCTCAAGTGTGACTGTGAATGTCCAAATAATGAACATACTCGGATGACTAGTTACCAGCAGCTAAATACAGGAGACTGGAAATGTCCAGAGTATGGCTTTACATTTTTTTTAACGTGGCTTCCACATTTCAGTTTATCAGATTACTAATCGTTACTTTTAACTTTTTCTTTGTAGGTGCAACTTCTTGAATTTCAGAAGAAATACGGAATGTATGAAGTGTAAATGCAAGCCTGATATGAAAGATGTTCAAACGAGTGAACTGCAAGGTAGGGGTAATTATAAACCGGTCGATGATGGCGGTTTCATATTTGATGACTTCCCTGTTCGTGGAGGCAGAAAACCAGTAGGTCGCATGAATGCTTCATCAAATTTGGATTCAGATAATGATGATGATGAGTTTGGAGACGATTCTCGGGACACTAATAGGAGGGTCCCAGCTCATGGAAGCATTGATGATGAGGATGACGATGGGGGTTGGTTTGGAAGTCCCCAGGTCATGAAAGCCGGGTCACAAAAGGTATCTCCACAAAAGGTATCCTCTGGTTTTTTAGATTTTGATGATGAGGATGATGATGACGGTTGGTTTGGAAGATCCCAGGGCAGGAAACGAAAGTCACAAAAGGTATCCTTAGGTTCTAGATCAAGGGGACATATGAAGAGTTTTCAAGAACTCAATGAATCATCTAGTGACAGTGATGATTCTTTTGCATTTGAGAATGAAAAGCACAGAACATCTAAATCTAGGTTCAAACGAGGTTCAGGGAAGGTGAACATCCCCAAAATCTCAAAGGATAAACCAGAGGCTGTTGATGAGAGTGACAGCTTATCTGATTTTGATTTTGATGATGAGGTAACTGAAGGGAATAAACTTAGGAGAAAAACAGAGGATGATAGATGATTTGATCTCTATGAAATGATTCAAAGAGTGCTTTGCTGTGTTAGTGACCGTGATATATAGAGGCATTATGTAGAAGATAATAGCTGAAATTGACATATTTAGAATCTCCACACGGATGCAATAAAAAACTTCAGTTTCAGCATCGTATTGTGCATGAGTTAGGTTGTTCCCGTTCAAATTTGTTTTCCTTTCACCTTCCATCTGCTTGCATTAAGGATTTAATCTTGTGATGTTGCTGCTGTGATTTGTGTTATTCGCCTTGAAGTTGGATGGATGGTTTCGATTTCTTTGCTATGCCTTGTTTGTGAGCTGTTGATACATAGAGGTTCGGGTATCTTTATTAAAATATATCCTTTGGAAATTAATTTTTATACAATAAGTTTATATTTCAGTTTCTTCAATGTTTTTTCATCATCATGGTTTGACATATCAGCAACCCAAATGGAGACGGGCTTTAATTTTTCATCATGATGTTCAGATGGCTATTGTATTCATGAACTCTTTACATAACTGGGTAGGTTAGTTCAACAACTTTGGAAAAGTTCAGACCTCAAATGTAACAACGTTGCCCCGACGTTGTCTGGCACCCCAAGGAATTCATGAAGATCCAATGGATCTGGGGCGAAAGACCTGGGGAATACGTCTCAAGGGAGCAAGCACACACACAACCTTGTAGACAACATCGGTGGGAGGGGAGATGATGCCCCTACAAGGGAAGGTGCCTCACCCCCAGATCCCTCACGATATGGTACAAGGTGTGGCTTGGCACTGCATCAAAACTATCCAGTCTTGGTTGCCTACATATCTATGACCGTCGTAGAATCAAAGCCATGTAGTTCTCAGAGGAGAAGAGGGGAATGAAGAGGACTTATAAGAGAGTTGCAATAGGAGGGTGTCTTGTTGCTAGCTTGGTACCACCAAGCCGGGGTGGGTTTTCTAACACTTGAGAGTCACCCGAGGGTGCCTCAGAGTGTTCCATGGCCCCCGAACCATGGGGAGAGCCCAAGAGAACCACCACTCTGGGACATCTGTCACAATCCTTCCCACACAAAGTCCTCGGAGTAGAGCCTAGGATAGCTTCGAGTGTACACTTCTAAATGGGTTTGGAACTCCGTCAACTCTGGGGATCCGTCAACTCCTTAGACGCCAGGCTTGAAGGAAGGTACCAACCTCAACATCTGATACGTCCTTCCATCCAATGCCTTGCATGGAACGCAAGGGCAATTGAGGGAAGCCCAAAGACTTCCCTTCTCTATACGAGCGGGAGAGTCCAACCCAAAGGGCCAACATCTCTAAGGTGTCCCCTAGGTTTGTTCCTTCTGAGGGTCTAGAGACATATCTTCTTGCATAAACCCATACTTATGCAAGAAGACACTCCTCTTTCACAAGTCCCACCGAGTTCCTTTGTGAATGGCATCTCAACACCCATTGATTTGATTTTTTTTTAATTTTTTTTGAGGGCTTACCAGGGCCACTACCCATGGTGAGGGACTTGGGAACATCACATCGAGAGGGAGGACATGCTCTGAAGAGCCATGTCTTCGTAAGCAACTCATGCTTGCCAGAACTCCATGTTCTGCTACTCACATCCAGACCCATGGGGTCTCACCAATGCAACTATCTAAGCATTGATTCCACGTGCATCGATACCATGCACATTGTCTTTTTCTCATCATGTTTGTTCAAGCTGGTATGAAGGGAGTCAAGCATATTCTCCCTTAGAAACAAGGTACAAGGGTAGATCTTTTGAGCTTGACCCTGTCGTCTGTAGACACCAGCATCACATACCTCTATTCATCCTTTAATAGTATTTCATAGCCACAATGAGAGAGAAGATCCAAAAATCTATTTGGAAACTTCTCCAAGAGGCTACATACAACAAGCCTCAACTATCTTCAACACCTCTTGTGATTGTTCAACATCGAGAATGCCTGCTCGAATGTTAGAACAAGTGGAGGGTCAATTGGGCAGCCAACCCCATGACAATCCCCCATCACCTATCTCATATCAGCCATAAGCACATCATCGAATGCAACCATAATATCCCATTCATGGAGAAGGATCACCCACATTTGCCACATGCAAGCTATCCTTCCCACACCAAGTTATGGGACAAGCACCAATTTCTGAACACTAGGTCCAAGAATGAATATAGAGTCACCTCTGAGTGTAATCAGATCATGAATTCTCCAATGAACATCAATGTTCTCAGAATTTGCATTTCCCCACTATATCAAGAACGACTGCCAGTCTCACGATTAGCACCTTTCATTAGATTTTGCACTTGCAAGAAGGATCCCCTTTGGGAGGTTTCTTCTATAGGTAAGTATAGCAGCCTAGCTACACCTTACCCATAATACAT
Source organism: Gnetum montanum (assembly GCA_015680685.1). NCBI lineage: Eukaryota > Viridiplantae > Streptophyta > Gnetopsida > Gnetales > Gnetaceae > Gnetum > Gnetum montanum. The sequence goes on from MNCI01002250.1 coordinate 788,377, forward strand.
GCCCAAGTAGTCAATATAGCCAATAGAACCATATCGTGGAACTGTCACCAACTGAGGGAAGACATGGGTTCACAAGTCTTACCCAATTTCAATTTTCCCCTTGAGAACAACTCGAGACACCAAACAGTTCATCCCTTGAAATTTTATCAAGAAAGATTTCTATTTCATCTTGGGAGATCTGGGTTTTGTTTCATACATCCCAGTCAAGCCTGTTTACATCAATTTGTGGTGGACAAGGCCGCACCAATACTTGTTATCATTCAACCCAAACAATAGACACAAGTCAGCAACAACATCTTGCCCATAGGAGAACCAGGTCCTCAAGATAGTTTTACATGGAATGGGCTTTCATCAACATCATTTACAACTCAAACACAAAACGATTCATCCTCGAAGGATTTACAATAAGGATGGTCTACCAAAGAACCCCAACAAGCAAGTTCCTCTTAAGCCCCCAAAACTGAGAGAATATATAAGATCATGCCTTGCCTACATGAAGAGCAATATGTACCTTTAATTTACATCAACAACATGACCTCACAAAGGAGGTTTCATGAATTTCACCAGGGTAACAACATTTTGTCTCTAGGAACAAACCCCACGAGTTCACGAACATGGGACCACTGCTAGGAACAAGTCCCAAACATCAACTACTTCTAGGTCCCAAATAGGAGACAACTGTCTCAATGCCACCTGCCTTATTATTTTAGGAATTGAAGAGGGCATCCATTGACATGAAGAATGATCCCTCATAAAATTAAGGATTCACCAAGTAATATCAAGATCAACTCTACTATCCCACTAGGGAGGTGAGAACACCAACATGAATTAACATCACACTAGAGACATGGGACAATACATCAAGGAGGGACTGTGTGATACATCAATGTACTTAAGGGATGAAGTACACGGGAAAATTCAGCAACACAACATAGCCTATTAGGCACCACGAGTCCTCTATCATGGAATCACACCATAGACCATGAAAGCCCCCAATAAGTCCCAATCTATGAGAGCGTATTATAGCTCTCCAAAGCACCAAAAGCAATTAGTCACAAGAGCCCACCAACATGCACAAATCAGTAGAAACCCCCTAATCATGAGAGCATTGGCTCAAATGTTTTGAGCACATTCAAGCCCACCAAGCAAGGCCACCAAGAGCAATCACAATTTCTGTATCTGTAACATCATTTATTCAAGGATGGACCACCATCCCAACGTTTGGACAACTACTCCACAATCGCATCCAACATGGAAGAGCAAGTCTAAGTGCCAATACCTAGAACTCTACTCAAATCCACCGCTAGACATCCCATTGATTTGAATTTCAGTCACCATTGATCATTTGTGGACAAGATCTTTGCTAGTCCAGGAACACAAGAGAAAGTGTTCCCAAGATTTGTCTTGTCTCAAGGACATTCACCAAGGCACACACCCTCCAGGCATGCCAACACCATCAAGAACACATGGCCCTAGGTCAAGAGCATAATGGGCAAGGACATGCCCTGGTTTGTTCGTTACAACACCGTATCACAACTGAAGCATTTCTTATGAGGTTTTCAGCAGATTTATACATCAAGGCACAAAGGCCATTTACAACATAAGCAAGGGTGCTTCAAAACAAGCACCAGGAAAACACCATACATCAAGCTTGGCCTTGTCATAGGGTGTGGTAGAGGCCTACAACCAAGAGACAACTGAGTCACATAGGCAATACATCCAACACTTTTGAGTGCATACAATCGAAGTGAGATTATCACAAGGATACATTTCACACACCCAAGGATAGGAATACATTTATATGGGAACATACATGGTATTTGAGAATGCTACCCAGGCCTACAAGGCTATAGGACAAACTACCCAAGCCCATCCTAGGCTGAAGGATTTAGGCCACCAAGAGCATACCATGAAGAAACCATGCTATTATGAGAAAAACTTGTCTCTGTCACGAAGCATAAACAATCATCTGTCACTGCACCACTGTCTCAAAAGATACATGATCTACCGTCGCACTGAACCCACTACATGGGTAACATCGAACAAAAACGATTCGAGACACGAACGCAACGATCGAATAACGAAACACACCAATCGAGTATCCACCATCTTGCCATAGTGGGACCTCATTGCATTGGTCGCTCTTGGGCCATTAGTATCCAACATGACCAAGGATACCATTTTATGCCATCTGCTAACCCAATATCTGTAGGGTCTAGGATAGATCACCATCCTCTGTTAGTGCTCCCCCAGCACTAAGAGGCAAACAAATCATAATGTACCTGTTGATCCAACACAGCCAAGGTATTGATAAATTTACAACCCAATGTTGGGATTCTGAGACCAAATAATCAATTCATGAAGGTCTTAGGAGCATATATCTCCCCATAGACATAGTGCTCACAGAATCAACTGAGGTCACCACTGGCTGCATCTTTGTACCTGTGCTACCTGCAAACACTAAGACAAAAGCTCAGAAACATAGAAGTTAGCAGGAACACGATTAGCACATCAGCCTCATACACAACCATCAAGCATGATCATATAACAAAGTCATATCACTCTTGCACATCATAAAAATCAAGACCTCAGCAACATGCATAGAGATCAACCATGCAAAACATTGATGGATGAATTAGATCCCCACTCGAACAAACAATTTCATCATGAGGCACACCAAGAGAGAGATAGCACACTCTTAGAATTTCAAGATTCATACACAACAATCATTCCCAGCCACGGATATTGGTGTTAACCAGGATCAAAATCTAAACGCAATCGTATGAGTCATGGGCAATAGACAATCATCATCTCAACCCAAAATAAGGTGGAAGACCAAGGTCTATCCAACAACAAGTCTACATCAAACCAATTCTCGCAACAACGAGCAACATCACGAAGGATGCGTTCACAAGAAGACTCTCATCAAAAGAGGTGCGGTCTCAACAAGAACTAACAATAGGATGACCCACACCAGTAGTCTTCAAATCAAAGTGATCAAGAAATGTCACCAATCAAAATAGTGATGCCACAAACCCAAGGGCAACCCCACCAGCTCAACAAAGGAGCACAACTCACAAGGATCAACAATAAGGGCAATCATGCCTCATGCACAAGAAGTTGTCAAACAAGACAACAACCATTTGGCTTTGGGATGACACAAACAACCACTTCATCCTCAACGTTCCCAACAATAAGTCATCATACTGCATAAAACATTAAGCCTTGCATTACGAACGATAGACACGACCAAGATAACACGCATGCAGAATTTAAAAGCGCAACCAAGAAGACACGCATACACAAATAGACAAACATACAATCACAAGCACGAACGTACAAAGTCTACTGACAATGGTCTTAGTCCACCTAGAACAAGGCTCACCAAGAGCACATGTTCGAAGGACCTCCATCCTGAGGTACCTGGGAACCATCTTGTCCCAATTTGTACTTTCCCATACCTATTGTATCTAGGGTGAGTGGGAGTGCCAAGGATATCATATCTTGCACGATTCAACAAATGCCATCTCGAAACATGTCATCTGGGTGGAAACCAAAGTGAAGATTAGGTCTAATTCATCCCAGATGAATCACTGGAGACCTAAGATGTGAGCTCCTTGAGCAAAAAAATTCTTGAGTTGCCAATAGAACTCCTCTCAACGATATAACATACAATTACAACAAGTCCAACCACAAGTAAACAAGTGGAGGACATCACCACAACGCCATCGTTTACATCCTCACAGAGAGCAACATACATCAGTTGCTCACAATTTATCATCTGTCCCCTCATGAAGAGCGTTGAACATTGCCATCAGGCAACTCTTCAAAAATACATAAGGGTATGATCCTAGATCACCTAGGTATCAATCTGGAGGGAGCGTTAACCAAACAATCTCAATGGAGTAACACAACCAAAGAGCACAACCATATCACAACAAAATTTCAAAAACGCTCTGATACCATCTGTAACAACGTTGCCCCGACGTTGTTCGGCACCCCAAGGAATTCACAAAGATCCAATGGATCTAGGACGGAAGACCTGGGGAATACGCCTCAAGCGAGTAAGCACACACACAACCTTGTAGACAACATCGGTGGGAGGGGAGACGATGCCCCTACAAGGGAAGGTGCCTCACACCCAGATCCCTCATGATATGGTACAAGGTGTGGCCTGGCATTGCTCCAAAACTATCCAGTCTTGGCTGCCTACATATCTACGACTGCCATAGAATTAGGGCCATGTAGTTCTCTGAGGAGAAGAGGGGAATGAAGAGGACTTAGAAGAGAGTTGCAACAGGAGGGTGTCCTGTTGCTAGCTTGGTACCGCCAAGCCGGGGTGGGTTTTCTAACACTTGAGAGTCACCTGAGGGCACCTCAGAGTGTTCCATGGCCCCCGAACCATGGGGAAAGCCCAAGAGAACCACCACTTTGGGACATCTCTCACATCAAAGGTCTTGATCTTTTTTTTTCCAAATGATAAAAGGAAGTGGAAAGTCTATGTCGATAAAAAGTTTAACAGCTTTTGAACCCCTCCTTATATCTTTTTAGGTTACATTGTTGCCTTCACTATCATTTCCATGTGAAGTGTGATTAATTGTGATGTTCCTTTTTTTAAGGGAAGAGTTTGGCGGAACTGTTTGATTCTTAATGAGAAGGAGAAAGAAGAATATAAAGGCTGCCAAAGGGATCTAAGATCGAATATTAAGCACCAGAGTATTCTCTTGGCCTCCAAATGGGTGACTCGATGTATTGAAGGAGATGAAGCTTGGAAGATCCTTTTAGGCATAACATCTCTTGTCTTGGTATTCACCATAGATGGCAAAATACTCATTGGAGCAATTGGATCATTAATGAAGGCTCTCAGAAGATCAAGGGTTCTTTCTTGTTTAAGCCAACTTAGAGGTTTGTTGCAATGGAAACCTTCCCAGATAAGCTTGCACTCTCTGTCAACACACTTGATCTGGTGGTCTCCTATTTTTAAAAAGAATGTAGGTTGTCTTTATGATGAATTCTCTCATAGAGCCAATCGTTTTGCTGACCACAATCTCCACCATATTGATCAATTATATAATGTTAGAAATGATTCTCCTACCCTCTCTTGGACACATGCGAAAGTAAAATGGGGGTTTCAAAGACAAGATATTATCATTTACCAACACATTGAGCAAGTTCTCTCCAACTTTGCTGTGCATAAGTTGCATACTAATACTCCTTGGTATGATGATTGGTTTTGGCCTGACAGTTCCTCTCTTCGCTCTTTATGCATCTCTAAAGCCAAATCTTGGTTTCATGTGCAAGATTTTCAATTCTCCACCCTAAATAGACATTGGAGTCTACATCTTGAGGACCACCAGTGGAAAACTATTTTTCGTCGGATTTGGACTTCCAAGGCCCAACCTAAGCACTGTTTCTTTTCCCCCCCCTTGGTTCATCAAGGTCTTCCCATCGAACATAGGCTTCATTTCTTAGGAATTGATCATCCTAAATGCCCCATTTGTAAAGCGGATGACTCTTTTCAACATGTCTTTTGGGATTGCTCATTCTCTTAACACATTTGGAAATGGTGTCAATCTCTCCAAGTCTTCCTTCCTAACCATTCTATTGGTTTTCCTCAATGTATCTTTCAAGATGATTGTGTTAAGCGTCACCTTCAAAAAGCCTGGAAAATCCTCTTATTTGAGATTATCTTCTTTATTTGGAAATGTTGCCTAGATGCTTGGTATCAAAACACAAACTACAATGAATTTGACTATGGTATGAAATGCTCTATTACTAGTATTGTTCAACTTCAATGTCAGGAACTAGGCTTTATCAATAATATTACCTTTTTCTAAATGGTTTCTCTTTGAGTTAGTTGTATTGGTCTCCTTTTTCAGCTGTCGTCCTGGGGGGTGCGATAAGCTTATGTCTTGGGGTCATCTTGCAACATTGGGCTCTGTTAAGGTTTTGGTTTTAATTTTTCTTCTCCAGCTTGTAGCTCACCTTAACACCACCCACCATCTCGCCCCCGCCCCGCCACCACCCCCTCTCCCAATATTAAACTTTAACTTGCCCATGTTGATGACCAGAAGGGCTAGAGTGGGTAAGATGCTCTTGTTTTGGCAATTCAACCTTAATTAAGGATAAACTGGCTGGTTTGACTTAATCTATCATACTGTTGTTTTTTAAAATTAAAACAGAAAGAACTAAAAGGGTTGTTGAATGGATTCTCTAATGATGTTATTTTAACCATATTTTTCCCTTGCAGCTTTTTTAACAAGCCGTTCATTTTGGAAATTGTAATTAAATGTAATTTTTAAAAATTTAATATACTATAATTATGTTTAGTATATAATTAAACTTATAATTAGATAAAAGTAAATATATTAAAATTGTTTCAACATTTTAGAATTTTTATAATAATAAATGTTAAAGTTTTCAAATCATCGAAGAACAATAACCTTGTTGGTTTATTATCCAAAAATAATCTAGTTTTAATAATAGTTGTTAGTTTAGCAAGAAGAGTCTTGTTATGAAACACCACTCACCCCAGTCAAAACTATTAGTGTGGATAGATTGATTCAGCCTAGGAATGATTTTCTAAATTTAATTAAATACATTGTGTTTTAGTTTGATATTGAGAGTAACTCATATGGTTAATATGATACTTTCATAGTTAAAAATAAAATGTCAAAATCTAAAAAGTTGAAAAACTTAATTATTTTTGTTCTTTGTTGAGGTTACATATATGTTGAATTCACATTGGCTTTTTTTTTCTTTCTTCAAAACCTTTTAATATGATTTAAATTTGCAAGTTGCATAGCCTTCACAAGCATTTTTACATATCAATAGAGGGCATTTTAGAAAGTTTCTTGTAGGTAAAGGGCTTGACATAAAAATTACTTGTCATGCAATAACGATGATTATTGTTGTAAAGATAGGGGATTGGCTACATGAGTTCTCTTTTGCTATTTGCTATTTGCTATTTGTCTTTGCAAAGAGTTAAAAGCTTGATTGGTAATCTTAGGTCATAGGTTTGATTCTACTAAGAAGCATTGAGCTAAGGAAAAAAAAAATGTAGAAGCTCATCAGATATGTTTTATTTTTTTCATCTAAAAGAATGACAATNTGGAAATGGATATCCAAAATTTGTAACAATTTTCAACTTAGCATCAATGAAGTCATTCTTGGTGATTAGCCTACTTTGTCTACTTTTTTTCTTTGCATTTGGAAATGTTTTTGACCATTTGTTTAGCTTCAATGTGCAATTATTTTCCAATAGTAAGAACATAACTATGACCTCTCCTCAAGAGTCAAATACTAAATTCTCAAAAATGTCACTTTTCAGCTACAACTTCAATTTTTAAAGTATTACTTTTTTTTGTTTTAAATAATCAAGAATGGAAAGATTTTAGTTTTGTTGTTATTTGTTCTTTATTTTTTATTGATGTATTTTTTTTTTGTTTGTAGAGAGAGTTTTCTCATTCTCTTTATAAAAAACCCTTTAGTAAGAAGTGAAAATTCATGATGGTGCTTCTAAATAAGGGCAAGGCCTAAATCTTTTCCTACCCTAGAGGGGAGGTCCTTTAGGATTGGTTGTAAAGATGAAAACTTGAAAAAGCATCCCAAAATTGTTGGGCTTTTCTTTAGAGTTTTTCTGAACTCGTGTACTCTAAATTTTTACATATTATTATTTAGTTTTTTAAAAGTTTGACAATAGAAAAAAAATTTCTGTAAACATAATTTTGAAATGGATTTCGTCTTAGTAAATGCAAGTAAGAAATTTCAATTTTAGGTATGCAATTTTATCATATATGCTTTAACCATTTCTCTATATCTCTTTTTGTTATTTTCCTCTTTGCAATTTCCTCACTTCATAGTGTGACAACCTTTTTCAAGAGATTTATTATTTGATATTCTTGAAACTTAAACAAATAATCTAAAATGTTGTTCCTACAACAATAGAAGCAACCTTTAGTCTTTCTCTAATATTTCTATTTTTCAATTTGTTTTGTTTTATAGTATTCAAGACCCATTAACCATATACAGTTTTAGAATAATTTTACTTTACAAAGCCACGGTATACATTTTTTTTCACCTTACTTGAATATATACTTACCCCTAGCAACATGCTATTGTAGTGGTAGGCGGTACCTGAAAACATGGACAAGATTACCACGCGTTAACATGATTTACTTATATTAATTATTTATTGCCCGAACATCCAACCCTATGTGAAATTGCTGATAGACCCATTCATATAAAATCACCATAGATATTGCAATCAACCGCGAGTTGTCTTCCCTAAAACAATACAGGGCAACTAAAAATAAAATAAAATTATAAGTATTAGATTTCACATTTGTGGGTAGAATGCCACTATCGAATGCATTCATGTATTTCAACCTTAATTATTTACTTCAGATTTTTCATTGTTTAACATAAATAAAATACCAAAAGAAAAGAAAATACAAAACGGAGAATGAAATTAGAGGCCGCAGGCCAGTAAAATATAAATTGCCGAGAGAAGAAGATACAAAATGCAGGACGAAAGTAGCGTTACAGCAGTACGTTATGTTTGTATAGACTCTAGTTACGATTGGGAAGTCGGCCGTTGTTGCTCAATTGGGTTCTCAATTCTCATTGATCATCATGTCGCAGTCGTTACTACGTCTCTGCATGCAAAAGGCCGCGGAAAACATAGGTTTGTACAGAGACAATCTGCATCTGCTGCCTTCGGACCTTCAATTAGGCATTGCTGAAATTCTTCTGGAACAAAGGCCTGAAACTGTGGTGCGAGGGTTAGAAATTATTTGCCAGACCATATGGAAGCCCGCCGCCTTAAAACTTGGCGGCGTTCCTTTTCTTAATGTTCGTGGAATGATGCATCTCTCCTGCATGAGTTGCTCCCTCGTCAAGCTCGATCTTAGCAGCTGTGGCGACTGGCTGTACAACGTTTCTTTTCTTCCTGGTCAGTTTCCAAGCTTTTCTATGCTCAAAAACAGTAATTCTAGATTTTTTTGCCGCCTAAATGTCTGCCTCAAGTTTTCGACCCGTTTTGAAGCAAATTTTAGCAAGTTGAATGCTTCACATCGTCCAAATTATGCTAATTGGGAGACTGTTTTGTCAGCCTCTGAGGCTGTGCACTGGTGGTAGCCTCAGATAAAGAAAAGAAAAAAAAAACAAAACAAAAAACAAAAACAAAACAGAACAAAATATGGGTAAACAGAGGCAACTGAATTTTACATTTTTATTCAACTGATAGTGGCCTTTAAATAGGCAAACACATCAACGGAAAATAGCAACTGAATCCTAATACGAAGCAACTTCTAAAGAAAGAAAATAGCAACCGAATCCCTAAAGATAGTTCCTAAACACTAGGACAAACAAAAAAAAAAAGCATGTTTAACAATTAAACACATTTAACACCCTCCCGTAAACTTTGCAAACTATCAATTTAACAAGAATCATTCAATGTGCAGACTCCAAGCTATTTTCACAGCCTCTGGAATGTTGATAACTTGAGGGGTTTGGTTAGAATATTAGTGAGTTGATCTTCACTCTTACAAAACACCAAATCAATAAGACTATCATTGCATAGATCATGCAAGAAGTGAAATCTCACATCAATATGCTTGCTTCTTCCATGTAGCACAGAAATTTTGGATAACTTTATGGCGGAATTGTTGTCACAAAACTTTGTAGTAGCTTGCTCTTGCTTGAAATATAGCTCATTAAGAATTTTTCTTAGCCAAATAGCTTGGCAAACACAAGATGTTGCAGCAACAAATTTAGCCTTTGTGGTTGACAATGTGACAATTGATTGCTTCTTGGATGACCATGAAACAGCCCTTGTGCCCATCATAAAAACATATTCCGAAGTGCTCTTCCTATCATCTTGATCTCATGCATAATCACTATCAGTAAATCCTACAAGATCAGATTTCTCACCTTTATTGTAAAACAATTCAAAATCTTTAGTCCCTTGCAAGTAATGAAATATTCTTTTAGCAGCCAACAAATGCATTTTCTTTGGAGACTCCATGTATCTACTAATAAGACTCACAGCATGCATTATATTGGGTCTGGTTGCAGTCAAATACATTAGACTTCTAACAATTTACTTGTAAAGTGTAGCCTCCACCTTGCTTCCTTTAGGATCTTTGTTTAGCCTCAAGCCAGTCTCAATTGGAGTGCTTATAGGATTGCAATCCTTCATCTTAAGCCTCTCCAAAATTTCTCTGACATACTTCTTTTGAGAAATAAAGATTCCAACAAGGGAATGCACTACTTCCATGCCAAGATAGTAATGCATTTTTTCAAGATTAGTCATTTCAAACTAATCCATCATTGACTTCTTAAATTTTTCAAATGAATCAGTATCATTCCCAGTGAAAATAAGATCATCAACATATAAACATATAATGAGCACTTTTTCTCCATCAATCTTTGTGAAAAGTGTATGCTCATATGGGCATTTTTGAAATCCCTTAGAAAAATAGGTATTTATACAACTATACCAAGCTCTTTAAGCTTGTTTTAGTCCATACAAAGCCTTTTTTAATTTATAGATCTTGTGCTCACTACCAAGCTTCACAAAACTAGGGGCTGATCAATAAATACCTGTTCCTCCAAGTCTCCATGCAAGAATGCAAACTTGGCATCCATTTGGAAGATAGGCCATGAATTTTGTGCTGCCAATGCAATCACCAATCTGATTGTATCATGCCTTGCAACAGGAGCAAAGACTTCTTTATAGTCAATCCCATATTCTTGCTTGTCTCCCTTAGCCACCAGTCACACCTTATACTTGTCAACTTCACTAGTGTCCTTTAGTTTTGTTTTGAAGACCCACTTCACACCAATGGTTTTGTGTCCTCTTGGAAGATCAACCAACTTCCAAGTACCATTTCTCTCAATGGCTTCAATTTCATCCTCCATTGCCTTTCTCCATTTTGATTCTTTAATAGCACTTTCAAAAGTGGTGGAATCACAATTTGCAAACAAAGCAAAGTGGGTGAGTGGGTCATCAAATTGGTCAATCCTAGTTACTTCATAATCCATCATCCATAAGGGTCTTTTTCGAATATGGCGAGATTTAGTTGCTGTTGTTGTTGGTGAAGTCTCAACCTCCACAATTCTTGGTGCTTCAGCCTCCGTGGCTTTTGGGATTTCAGCCTCCATAGTTCTTGGTGCTTTGACGTTTGTAGTTCTAGGTTCTATAGTTTTGGGTGTTGCAGGGTCTGTAGTTTCATTGTCAAAAATAATAGAAGTAGGTAGCTGCCCATTCTAATTCCAAGTGCCCTCTTCATCAAAGATGACATCTTTGCTAGTCACAATGTTCTTTGTCAGAGGATTATACAATTTATATGCTTTAGATGCTTCACTTATGCCAAGAAAGACACATTTTTCACTATTATCCTCTAGCTGTTGGAAAAATGAAGACAAATACATTAATTGTTGTATTTCCTTTTATATTGCATTTGATGTGGGGATGTGTTTTATCCCACATGTATTAGGATTGGAGTTTGGTCCTCATGTTTTCTCATAAATAGGAGGCTTGGTGTTTTATCCCACATGTATTAAGATTGGGGTTTGGTCCTCATGTTTTTTCATAAATAGAAGACTTGGGGTAGCCTTTAGGGTGTGCTTTGAAGTGAAAGCATTGTATCAAGGTTTAACCTTGGAGGCGTGAGTCTTGTTGGTGTTGATCTGAGATCTGTTGGAATAACAGATTGGGTGTTTGGAAAAGTTACAAGGACGGCTTGTGTCCTGAAGATTTGAGAAGAATAGAAGGCAGATCAACATTGTTGTGGAAGTAGGGTAAAAAGGGCCTGAACCATATAACTCTCTGTGTTCTTGTGCTATTTTTACTATTTTCATTTTGCTTTCATTTTGTTATCACAACAAATGTTTGCTAGAGTTTAGAACATTTTGAGAGTGATTTATAGTGTTTCTTGATCTGCTACAGTGCAATATTTTGCCTCTAATGATTTATTCAGATTTGTAGGGTTCTAATAATTTCTCTGAAGCATTTGTAGTGTGTTTTTAGATCTAATTGTTTTTAGATCTAATTGTTTTCAGATCTGATTATAACAACTGGTATTAGAACTAGATTTAAAGAGATGGAGAGGCTGCAAACAATGGAAAGATTGGTAGGAAGGAACTGGAGCGTTTGGAGCATTTTGATGAAGGATGTTTTAGCACAAAAGGAGTGCCAAGAGGCCCTAGAACCCTCTCAACCAGCAGGAATGTCAAATGCTGATTGAAGGAAAATTAAGACTAGGGCATTATCTTTCATTCATCCAACCCTAAGCAATGGGATTTTGGCCTCAATCAAACCTGATATGGATCCACATGATCTATGGCAAACGCTGAAGAATAGGTTTGACAAAGTATCAGGTTTGAATACCTTTCACATTTATCAGAAAGTTTTTAGATGCAAGAAAAGATCTGATGTGTCTTTTCAAGATCATTTGGATGGGATGATGGGAAATTTGAATAAGTTGGAGTAATATAAAATTGTTATTCCAGATTTAGTTAAATCCTATGCTTTGTTAGACTCCTGACTTGATTCCTGGTTTGCAATTGTGACATCTATTACTACTTCTATGAGTGTTTCATCTATGACATTTGAACAGGTTATGTCTACCCTTCAGGATTTAGAAGGAAGAGGAGATGAGTCTTCTAGATCTGAAAATGTTCATGTAGCAGAGGAAAGAGGTAGGAGTAGGAGACGTTTCCCAAGTAGGGCGAGAAACATAGACAGAGGAGTATCACACGGCAGAACTCAAACTCAAGAGTGTTGGTACTACAAGAAGCAAGGTCATTTCAAGAAGGATTGCTTTGCATGGAAAGCACAGAAAAATAAAGGAAAGGAGAAGAAGTTAGAAGAAGGAACATCAAAGGGACATGTAGCTGATGAAAACGTTAGTTTTCTGATTAAAGAACAATGTACAATGGTGGTAGATGGATGTAGCAGTGACATCTGGTTGATTGACTCAGGTGCCTCCTTTCATATTTGTCCAGATAAGTCTTGTTTTGCATCTTATCATAAAGTTGAATCTAGTTTTGTATATGCTGCTAATGGAAAAGCTTTAAAAGTTCTTGGAATTGGAAGTATAAGTCTGCAACAAGCAGGGATGCCAAAGGTGACAATAGATAACGTTAGACATGTTCCTGAAGTTACAAAGAAGTTGATTTCAGTTCCACAGCTGGATGATTCAGGTCTGAATTTTAGTAGTGGAGGTGGACATTGGAGGATTTCCAAGGGAATCATGACCATTCTGAAAGGAAAGAAGGAGGGCAGCTTATATACATTGATGGCAGATTTATGCAACTCTATTGCAACAGTTTCTGATACAGAAAATTCTAAAGTGTGGCATAGACGTCTTGGACACATTGGTTGGTCAAGCTTAAAGGTACTTCAAAATCAGACTCTCATTCCTGTATTTTCTTATGCTCAAACTGATTGCAAAGACTGTTTAGTTGGAAAATCTAGGAGAGTAAACTTTTGTAGGGATTTGGATAGCAGAAAGAAAAATAAGTTAGAATTGGTTTATTCTGATGTTTGTGGTCCTATGACTCCCATTTCTCTTGGTGGATTTATTTATTTTGTGACTTTCATAGATGATTGTACAAGGAAGGTTTGGGTTTATATGCTGAAATCAAAAGATGAAGTGTCTTCAGTTTTCAAAACATTTGTTGCAAGAGTAGAAAATGAAACAAGTCTGAAAATAAAATGTTTGCAAACTGATAATGGTGGGGAGTACACTTCTAAAGTATTTGCTGATTTTTGCAACATCAAAGGAATTAGGCACATTCGTACCCCTCTTAGTACACCACAGGAAAATGGAGTTGCTAAAAGATGCAACAGAACATTGCTGGATCGTGCTAGAACAATGGTTTCAGGTGCATGCCTACCTAAGACATTTTGGGGAGAGGCAGTTATGACTGCTGCATATTTGGTGAATAGGTCTCCACATTCTTCAATTGATAATGCTGTTTCAGAAGTTGTTTGGAAAGGTAAAAACGTTTCATATAGTTATTTAAGAGTTTTTGGATGTGAGGCATTTATGTATATTCTGAAGGAAAACAGAACTAAGTTGGAGCATAGGGCTAAAAGTTGCATATTTGTTGGATATGGAGAAGATGAGTTAGGATTCAGACTTTGGGATCCTAAATTGAAATGTGTAGTGAGATCAAGGGACGTTAAATTCAGAGAAAATGTGATGTTTAGTGAGCTACAAAAGAAAAACAAGGGTAAAAATGGCTCAGAAAGCATAAGGACTCCTTTTAGCGTGACTAAAGAAATTGAAAATGATGAAATTCATGGATTTTCCAGATCTGGAAACTTTGGACAACATGTTGAAAGTACATGGCAGCAAGATGAGAACTTAGGACAGCAAGGAGAAAATGCAGGACAATGAGGTAGAAGATGATGAACAACAAGCTACATATGTGTTTCATTGGGTTAGAAGGTCAACTAGAACTACTAGACCTCCTGACAGGTACTCTCCCTCATTGAATTATGTACTTTATAGCGATAGTGGTGAACCAGAAACAGTGAAGGAAGCCATGACATGTGTTGATGCCACAAAGTGGAAGGCAGCTATGAATGATGAATGGGAATCACTCCAACAGAACAAAACCTGGGAGCTAGTTCAGTTGCCAAAAGGGAGAAAACCCTTGGAGTGCAGGTGGCTATACAGAATTAAATCAGAGGCAAATGGGGAAAAACGTTTCAAGGCTAGGTTGGTGGTGAAAGGCTATGCACAGAAACCAGGTATTGACTTTCAAGAAATTTTTTCTCCAGTGGTAAAACACTCTTCTATACGTTTAGTGCTATCATTGGTGGCCTGCATGGACTTAGAGTTGGAACAACTTGATATAAAAACAGCATTCCTCCATGGAGATTTGGAGGAGGAAATTTACATGAAACAGCCAGAAGGGTATGAAGAACAACAAGGTTCAGGTCTGGTTTGTAAACTGAAAAAGAGTTTATATGGTTTGAAACAAGCCCCTAGGCAGTGGTATAAAAGGTTTGATACTTTCATGAAGAAGCTATCTTATCAGAAAAACAACCTAGACCACTGTGTGTATTTTTCTGGAGATGTTTCAGGTAAATTTACAGTGTTGTTGTTGTATGTTGATGATATGCTAATTGCTGGAAATGATATAGCAGAGATAAAACATTTAAAATTGGAAATGGGCAAAGAATTTGCTATGAAAGATTTGGGACAGGCAAAGAAAATTCTTGGTATGAATATTTACAGGGACAGAAAAAGGAAGAAGCTGTGGTTGAGTCAGGAAGATTACATTGGAAAGGTTCTAAAGCGTTTCAACATGGAGGATGCAAAACCTGTAAGTACACCTTTTTCAGCACAATTTAATTTATCAAAGAAGGACTGTCCAAAGTCAAAAGAGGATTTTGAAAAGGTTAAAAATATCCCATATACTTCTGCTGTTGGGTCATTGATGTATGCCATGGTTTGTACACGTCCTGATATTGCTTATGCCGTTGGAGTAGTTAGTAGATTTATGACCAACTATGGGTGGAATCACTGGTTAGCTGTCAAATGGATTTTAAAATATTTAAAGGGCACAAAAGCGCATTGCTTATGTTTTGGAGATGCTAATCTGCACATTGAAGGCTTTGTAGATGCAAACTTTGCTGCTGATCATGATACAAGACGATCTTCTACAAGGTACACATTTATTTTTGGTGGTGCAGCAGTGAGTTGGTTGTCACGTCTACAACCACTAGTAACTTTATCTACAACTGAATCAGAGTACGTAGCCCTCACAGAAGCATGCAAGGAGATGTTATGGATGAAGAGATTTTTGCAGTCTCTTGGATTAAAACAACAAAGGTATGCTGTGTTTTGTGATAGTTTGAGTGCAATCCATCTTGTAAAGATTCTACCTTTCATGCTAGGACAAAACATATAGATGTCCGATTCCACTTCATAAGAGAAATCATAGAGGATGGCTTGGTGCATGTTCAAAAGGTCCATACAAAGCTCAATGTTGCTGATGCTTTAACAAAACCAGTGATAGTTGAAAAACACATTTTCTATAGGAAGAAGCTTGGGATAGCTGAAGCTTAATCAAAAGTGCACATCTCTTGAAGGCTGGTTGGATTTGTCTTCAAAGGGGAGTTTGTTGGAAAAATGAAGACAAATACATTAATTGTTGTATTTTCTTTTATGTTGCATTTAATGTGGGGATGTGTTTTATCCCACATGTATTAGGATTGGGGTTTGGTCCTCATGTTTCCTCATAAATAAGAGGGTTGGTGTTTTATCCCACATGTATTAGGATTGGGGTTTGGTCCTCATGTTTCTTCATAAATAGAAGGCTTGGGGTAGCCTTTAGGGTGTGCTTTGAAGTGAAAGCATTGTATCAAGGTTTTACCTTGGAGACGTGAGTCTTGTTGGTGTTGATCTGAGATCTGTTGGAATAACAAATTGGGTGTTTAGAAAAGTTACAAGGATGGCTTGTGTCCTGAAGATTTGAGAAGAATAGAAGACAGATTAGCATTATTGTGGAAGTAGAGTAAAAAGGGCCCGAACTACATAACTCTTTGTGTTCTTGTGCTATTTTTACTGTTTTCATTCTGCTTTCATTTTGTTATCACAGCAAATGTTTGCTAGAGTTTAGAACGTTTTGAGAGTGATTTATAGTGTTTCTTGACCTGCTACAGTGCAATATTTTGCCTTTGATGATTTATTCAGATTTGTAGGGTTCTAATAATTTCTCTAGAGCATTTGTAGTGTGTTTTCAGGTCTAATTGTTTTCAGATCTGATTATAACACTAGCTTCTTCCTTTTCTCATTGGGGATATGTGCGTAGGCAATGTAACCAAAGATTCTGAAGTGATCCACTACTAGTTTCCTCCCACTCCAAGCCTCTTCTAGTGTCATGTTTTGAACAACAAAGGTGGGACTTCTGTTCAAAACATGGATGCTCCAATTCACAACCTTCGACTAGAAACTCTTTAGAATACTTCCTCGTGCCAATATGCTTCTCACCATATTGAGGATGGTTCTATTTTTCCTCTCTGATACACCATTTTGTCGTGGTGTATAGGGGGCTGTGAGCTCTCTTTGAATGCCATGATTCTTACAAAAAACATCAAACTCTTTTGAACAATATTCTCCTCCACGATCTGCATGAAGAGTCTTAATGATCTTTCCAGACTCGTTCTCAACACACGCCTTGAAGCTTTTAAATGCATTAAAAGCTTCAAACTTCTCTTGCAAAAAATAAACCCAACTTTTTTAGTATCATCATCAATGAAGGTGAGCAAGTACCTCTTACCTCCATTTGAAGATGGTTTTATTGGCCCACAAATGTCAGAGTGAACTAGCTCAAGGACATTCTTTGCTCTCCATGATTTTCCTTGTAAGAATTGAGAATGATGTTGTTTACCAACAACACATTCTTCACAGATTACGGAAGGAATTGTAATTTGAGGAAGACTAGTCACCATATTTTTTTGTTGCAGAGTCTTTAATTCTTCAAAATTCAAGTGGCCATAGCGAAAATGCCAAAGCCATGTTGGGTCTTTTACTTTAGCCTTCAGGCAAGATTGAGACTTTCAATCCTCAATGGAAATAATCTATTGGAGCTCATTTGAACAACTGCAATAGCTCCTCTTGAAGGATCATAAATCTCACAAGCACCCTTTTGAATGGTTATTACATAACCCTTCTCTTGCAATTGACCAGCACTTAACAAATTGCTTTTCAAATCAAGAACATAAAAAGCACTGGAAATTGTTTCTACAAAACCATTCTTGGTTCTAATGTTAATATCCCCCTTTCCCATTACATTTACAATAGAACAATCACCAAAACTTACTGTAGAATGAAAACTTTCATCTAAGTAAGAAAAAGAAGACTTACATCCACACATATGGTTGTTGCAGCTAGTATTCACATACCATACATTTGAATGAGACTCTCGGTAGGCCTGAACCGCCATCAACAAAGTCTCAGACTCCTTCTCTTCTACAAAATTTGATTNATGAGACTCTGGGTAGGCCTGAACCGCCATCAACAAAGTCTCAGACTCCTCTTCTACAAAATTTGATTTCTCTCCTTTGTCATTGGGTAGTTTAGTGTAGCATTCAGAATGATAATGTCTGTATTTATGACATCTAAAGCATTCCACCTTAGATTTGTCAACTTGTCCTCTACCTTTGCCTTGAAATTTATCACTATCCCCTTTGAAATGTCTACTAGCATCACTATTGCCTCGATCTCCTCTTCCTATACCTCTATCTCTACCTCTTCCTCTTGAGGAATAAGTAAAAGTAGAAGCCTTCAAAGCTTGCTCTTTAGAAGTTGAATTTCGATTCATCTTTTGTTCATGGACTAACAAAGAACTTTGAAGTTCATCAAGGGAAAGTGCATCAACATCTTTGGATTCTTCAATTGAACAAACAACATAATCAAACTTGGGGGATAGGGAATGCAATATCTTCTCAACAATAATCACATCCTCCATCTTCTCACCATGAAATTGCATGTTATTGGCTATCCCCATTGTCCTTGCACAATAGCTGGTAATAGACTCCCCATTTTTCATTTGTAGAGTTTCAAAATCCCTTTTCAAGGCTTGAAGCTATACATGCTTTACTCTTGAAGACCCCTGATATTTCTTCTTCATAGAATCCCAAATATCCTTGGAAGTTTCTTTGCTAAGAATAGTCTCTAGGATAGAATGATCAATTGCTTGAAATAAATAATTCTTTGCCTTCAAATCTTTCAGCCTTAGTCCCTCTAGTTCTTTTCTTTGTTCATTTGTGAGTGCAGCCTCAGCTACTAGTGCTACTACACTATCTTCAACAACTTGCCAGTACTCTTTAAACTTCAAGAAATTTTCCATCAACATACTCCAATGGTCATAGTGACTATCAAAACGTGGGATGGCAAATTGTGCAAAATTTTCAGAGGCCATTTATGCACTACTGTGCTATTCTCTCTAGCCTCCTAAACCAGGTGCACTACTGTGCTTTTCTCTCTAGCCTCTGAAACTGAGCTTTGATACCATTGTTAGCCTTTGAGGTTGTGCACTGCTAGCCTCAGATAAAGAAAAAAAATAAAACAGAACAAAACAGGGGCAAACAGAGGCAACTGAATTTCACATTTTTATTCAATTGATAATGGCCTTTAAATAGGCAAATACATCAACAGAAAATATCAATTGAATCCTAATATGAAACAACTTCTACAGAAAGAAAATAGCAACTGAATCCACAGAAAATATCAATTGAATCCTAATATGAAACAACTTCTACAAAAGAAAATAGCAACTGAATCCCTAAGGACAGTTCCTAAAGACTAGGACAAACAAAAAAAAGGCATGTTTAACAATTAAACACATTTAACATGTTTTAGGGACTTTTGCTGAATTAAATCAAGCAATAGATAGATGCATTTTTAAAAAACCATTAATTAGTGACGGGTGATCTTCTCGTAAGATATATAAATCCTTAAATCTAATAGAAATTTTTTCTGGTTTCTCATATTGTTAAGCTATATCAATATTATCATCTCTTATCTCCACCAATTTCTTTGTGCAGTTTGTTTTATTTTTTTTATTGATTGCAGGTATACTTCACATTGCGAGGT
Organism: Gnetum montanum; assembly: GCA_015680685.1. Lineage (NCBI taxonomy): Eukaryota > Viridiplantae > Streptophyta > Gnetopsida > Gnetales > Gnetaceae > Gnetum > Gnetum montanum. The sequence goes on from MNCI01002250.1 coordinate 807,999, forward strand.
TGTTTTTGCAAACTGCTGAAAAGGAATGGATGGTCTTACTCTATACTTATATTGTTCTTTTGTGTACTTAGGTCTGGTTAGGCTGGAATGTTTAAGTCTCCGCAACTGTTGGCGTCTGTCAGGCAGTTGCATCAACTTTATCAAGGGTAAGCAACTCGAAGAAATATATTGAATTCAGAAATCTGAATATCTCAACACAATAAAGGCTTTGTTTTTTTGGATAAGTACTTTCATAGTATAACAGCGAGCAAAATTTATACAACATAATAAAAACTTTTCTAATGACACTTCTTTTTGATAAAACCAAAAAATTACGTTTAACGATGTCCTTTCGTAGCAACCGAGGATGAAATGAAAGTGAATATGTTAGAAGAAGTACAGAGGTTGCGCAGGAGGAGAGAAAATCCAAACTTGGCTAAGACCACATGTTAAACATTTTTTTCAAAGAAGATTCTTGGTCATATTAGAAGAAAACTCAAATGTAGACTAAAGAAGACATCAAATGAGATGCTTTTTTTTTTTTTAAATAATTATTTTATTTGGTAACACAAAGAAGGTACCGCTTTTGTAGTCGCTTGTTCAGAGACACTAGAATATGGGATGAAATAACTGCAGAGTGGTTAACAATTAACTTTGGATTGACAAAGTAGATGGAAGAGAACTTTGAAAAGTGCACTCTATTTGTACTTTGTTTATTTTAAAGTTTCATTTTAATGATATGGTAGCTGTTTGATTGCATTTTCTTAATCTACTTGAGATGGAGAAATTTTTGAAAACTTAAATTACTTTTCTGAAATATCTGCTTTACATGTGTTTGAAGCCTTTAAGTATAATTAAAGGTCTATTTAGCACTTTTTATCCTCGTTGTCAGAACCGTCACATGCTCAACTTGTTCTTTTAATCACCAGTGCTTGTGGTGAAAGTGAGTTGTTAGAATCTGGACCTCTGGGTTTTCAAAGCGGTGAAGTTCCTAATCTTAAGCACAAACAAGGCCCAGTGATGTATCAGTACCCATGGCTGAGTGTAACTACCAATCACCTGCATGCTGGATGTATCATTTAATATAAAATAAATAAATATTCTAGTTGTGCATTAAAAAACAGCGCCAGCTTCTTTACCATGGCAACAAATGATACATATTCTTGAGTATACGAGTGGTCGGTTATCATTAATTATTAGTTACAGATTGCTAATTGTATTTCCTTTACATTGACTTTTACTGCTAATTGTTTATACATTATTTTCAAATAGCATCATTTAAGTAAATATCCTTACTCTAGAATAAATGTCTGTTTCCAGAATTACCTAACTTGAGATGTCTTGATCTTGAGAACATCCAAATTACAGATGATTGGGCATCCTATTTTATTCCAGGTTGATTCTAGTATACCGTACATTAGTACATTCTATGCATGGTAGATTGACAGTGTATGGTTCCATGGATGCTTAAAATCATAATTTTTGTTAATGCTTCAGGGATGAGAAATCTTCGGTCCTTGAATATGAGTGGAACATTTGTTTCAGATAACTTTGTAGAGGCATTGACATATGGTATCAGGTTAGAGTCATGGGCTGCGAAACAACAAGCTGCGGGACATTCAGGTATTTTAAACACATATGATGCCTTTGTTATGTTTGCAACTTTGGGGAGAAGTTCTTTAAATCAGTAATTTCTTGTTGTTTCTATATGGATATCTAAATGACTGCCTACTAGGAAAACATATATTTTCTTTAAAATAAGCTACATCCATGATTGCTTCTGTAGATCATTTCTCACCATATACATATTAAGATGGCATTTGTTGGGATGACAAGTTTGGTCAACATTTTCATTACCGCTGCATTGGACTTTAACTTAAAATGTTCTTATGAAATGCATTTGGAGAGTATATCCTCATATTAAAGACGTTGGACATAAAAATTTAGCAAGCAGTCCCTCATTCTACGGTATCATTGCATCTTATTCATTCACGGTGCTTGTATGATCACTTATTTGTCACTTGGCATTGCCAGTGCATTGTTTTTGGAAGTTTTATAGTGAAAGGATCACAGAACCTTCTAAGTCCATGAAATGTTTTATAAAGAGATATTTCTATGGTAGCCTGAGTTAAACATTCATATAGGAATATCGATTAAAATTGATGCAAATTATCACATATAAATAAAGAATCAATTAATAAGTAAAACTTTATTTGCCTTTTTCTACCTTTTGCAAAGGGAGCACAATGTGCTAAAAAGGATGTGAAGTGTACAGAAACAAATTATGCATATTTTTGTCTGAATGTCTCATGTATCATGTCAAACTGAAACTGAATGTATTTATTTATGTTCACTGAGACCCTCTTGGATCTATTGGGCCACATCAGTTTCAGAATTGCTTTTTCAAAAAACTTTTGTGCATAACTTGGTATTGCCCACTGAGATCAAGTGAATGTGGCTATCCGTCCTACAGTCCCGATTAATGCATGGGCCCCTGAGCAATAGGAGCCATTTGATGATTTGGAAACAGGTGTTTAGCTGAATCCAATGACTCTGAAGTAACATAGCATTAGAGATTTGTAGGATGGCTAGTATGAGTGAAATCAAACATGTGACCTTGGAATTCTATGCCAAGACTCTTTCCACTATGCTAACACCTCATGTCTATGGTTTTGCAATCTGTTTTAGTTTACCATATTCAGATAATTTCAAAAGTATGCTAGGAGTTTTGAGTTTTATGTGAGCTTGATTGAAAACACTGATGTAATATTTAGAAGGATTATTGCTTGCTTGTATCATGTAGTATAATGACTGAAAGCAGCATTTGTTTATCTTTATTTTTTTAAAAAATGCACATGCCTTAAGCTTTTGTAGATTGGGTCTTGCAACATAACTCCTGGTGGTACCAAGTGCTTGAGATAACATTTCTTAGGTTGCAAAATACGAAGATTACAGAAAGAGCTTTACAATTCTTATCAGGTACCCTTTTCGAACCCTTGCATTAAAGTTCTAAACTTTATTTATATGCTTTCTTTTGCAAGAATAATAAGAAGTGTTATAGCAGTCTTTAGAGATTCTTATTTGATAGCTGATGCTTATTATATAGATTCTAATTAGTGCTACTGAATTTTCTACTTTAAAAGGATAAAAAAATTTACATAATTAGAAACCTATTTCAAATTTTTTCACTTTTCTTGGATTGGGTTTTACTAACTGTTCTGAACACAATGCTTTAGACATATACAAGACTGCATTATGCTATAACGTTGAGATTTAAGCTGAACTCTTGTGTATGTTAGAATATAAAAGGAATAATTAGAACATTGCTAGAGAGGTAGATCTTCAAAGTAGAGCACTTCATTGATATTTATAACTTCGTTGCTAGAGAGTGCTTGTATTATGCCTGTTACGTTTGAATTTTTGATAACGCATGTCCCTGATCCTATTATATGTTTATTTTGCTGCAGAATGTTTGATGTGCCATTGTAGAGTTCATTTTTTTAACCCTCTATTCAATGCAGATTTGACACAAATAAAGCTTTTAGATGTTCGTTCAACTGATCTTCCTGGGAGGTCTCTTCAGCATATCAAAGGTTAACTTCTCAAACAATTAGAAGATCGTCTTGTTCTTTGCTTACTGGTCAATAGTTTTAAATACAGTTGGTAGTGCATATCATTTTATTACATAATTTGAATATCTTTTATAGTTTTCTTTTCTACTTTATCAAGAATTTTCATCTTTGAAAAACTTTTACTCTATTAACTATTGTTAATTTGTACCTGCATTACTAAAAAATAAAATTTTAGGACCATGAGAATATTCTTATAAATTCTGTTATAGTTATCATACAGAAATGAAGGTTATGGTAGTTTATTGTTAGGTAAGAACATGGGAAAATCATCATTTCACAATCTAAGTGAGCTGTGTCAACTCTCCTAAGACTATAGAAAATGAGTATCATATTGCCATATGCAGAACACTATCAATAATCCTTACAGTTCTTAGCCTTGTCTGTAAAAAATTTGTTTGAAATTTGTATGCACAGTCATGCTAGTATTTAGATTCCCATCATGTCTGTAGAATAGTATCCATAAATTGATTTTTTCTGCAACAATTGTTGAAAAGGGTTAAGCAGAAATAGAGAGTCTTTGAGATGGGCGCAAAGTCCATTTACCTCTTGCATTTATTGTCCTGTGTTTTAGTGTTTTTGCATTTGTCCTTTTTGGAAAAGGGAAAATGAAAATTTTTTTACATAAAAGTAAGGTTTGAAATCAGGGTTCTGCGTTAGTTGAACTTTTAAACTTAAATAGTAGCTTGTAATTCTTGTATATTCAAGAATACCAGTTAGGATTTAGGTAATTAAATTTATGTTTCGCATGAGATTCTTCATTTTGACATCCATGTATATGCAAACTCTACATATGGTAAAATAGGTTGTTAATTCATACCTGGTTCTTTTTCGTTGTATCTGATGATCATTTCTAGAGTTCCCTATCCTTTTTCCGTTGTATGATTTATAAATTTTTGGGGACGTTGGACACGATACTTACGTAGATATTAAGCAGAACATATCAATTTGGTAGATGACCATTGCTGTGGGAATCAAACCTGTGACTTGTGACTTGCAAACCACAAGTTACATGCCGTAACCAATGAAACATTGCTTTCTTACTAACAAATACATACCTTTTAGAATCTGATTCAGCTTTTTGCATCATGATATTTGTATTCTTATCTTAATGGTCATAAACATTTTTTAAAAATTTTTAAATGATTGTGGATTAGCTATAGCAAATGTCATTTTTTTTCTTCTCATTAACGCTAATTATTATTTCATTCTTTTATTTTTGTCCAATCTAAAGCAAAGCATGCTCTTCTTTCATTGCCAAATAATTCGAAGATACTTGGGAAAACAAACTCAATTCTATTATCAGTTCTTCAAGGATCATGTGGTTGCTCATCTGAAGCCTATGTATTAAATAAAGGTAAATCTCTTGACTGTTTAAATGATCTGGAGAAGAATCATATCTTGAGATTACTCCAAGAAGCTTGTAGAATAGGCCATTGATTAAATTTAGATTTATAAAGGTTTCCGTATCTGTGAAATGTGAATAGTTTTATCTTCATCATGATTGTCTCAATACCCCTTTAGGTTGGGTTAGAATTTTTATGATTTTCATGGTGAACGTGAATGTATCATGTCTATATGCTGCTCTCAAGGTGGTAGCATCTGGCAGCTTTATCCTTGAAGCTAATGTCTTTCAGTGAAACAATGAACCTTTATGAACTAAAGATGGCTTTTGGGGATTTTTAAAGAAGTTGTGTATGGTTTCTTTTATAGACTACTATTTAAGACAGGTAAAAAATATATTGTTGATTTTTCCAAACATGTAAGAAGGATATGTTATGTTTTTTTTTTCTTTTTGTTTTTGAAGTACTTTACATTTTCAATCATAGAAAATAATAAACTTTCAAATATTCTTCCTTTGAAACTTTTGTTATTCATTTTTCCAAAATTTTATAAAAGTGGAATGGATAGAACTACCAGGGTATGGTAAGGATATTACAAGTTGGTTGCAAAACATTAACATAAATGCAAATTAATTAAATGAAATGAAATGAATTGTTATTACATTTAAAGATTTATAGGATCTATTTGACAAATATTACATTTTTATGAAAAATAAAAATAGACTTTACATTTTGACTGAACACCAATGGGGCAATCAAAAATAAATTATATAGGTTTTTTGTTGGAACATTATAATGTTGTCTTAAAGGGGGTAGTCATTGCACGAGAAAGAAATACATGTACTCCATCTTCAAGGGCTTTTGATTTTTCCAATCTACAAATATACTTTGTTTAGGGGAATTGAATCCATTTAAGTGAAGTTTGCTTATAGCATTTTGATATTTGATTAGAATAGAAATTAAGAAATAGTGAACTTTTACATCTAGTTTATTAGATCTAATGTGGTGTAAATCAAATTGTCTTTTGCCTTCCACATTAAACAACATCTATGTTAAAACCTTTTGCTTGACTAGTTGGCAAATATGCTTGGGGTTTTGTTGCATGTCCTCCCAAGACATATTTCATTTTCTCAACCATTGCATTCCCTAAAAATACCAATCATGGTTTTGCGAATTTTCAAGAAGAGCTTTAGAGAATTTGTCTTTTCTTGAGATATGCATGCTATGAGTGTATGTAATGAATTAGCACAAGACTTTTGCTTTTAAAGATAATAAATCACATTCACAACATTCCATTGAGTAAGGTGTTTGCATTTTCACCTTTAAGTCATTGAGAAGAAAAGTTTTTTGCACTCTTTCAATATCTTTCTCAAGGTTAGCATTGAGTCAAGGTCTTGAAACAACACATCCATACAATACAGTAGGATAGATGAAAGTCTAAAAATTTTGTTTTCTAACCTTCTAAGCCCAAAGTCTTAAATCCTTCTATGTGTTTTTGTAAGTGTACACGACTTTGAAACCTCTTGCTTTTTTTCCTTTGATGTGGTTCCTCCACATGTAATTGTCCATATAAATGAGACCTAAATATTTTTAAAAACCTACTATTTGTACATCGGTACCTCCAAAATGGAAGTTATAGTAGGTATTTCTTGTACACTACATCATCAATTGGTTTTATCTATATTGACGTGAAGATCAGATGAATAATAGTAATTTTTTAAAATGTGCAACATATTTTGCATACCTTCTATAGTAGTAGAGATCAAGGTTACATCATTTGTATATAAAAGAAGATTTACTACTTGGGATTTAATTTTGATAGCATAACTATCTTGTCCATTGCACAACTATTTTTGCGTTCCATCAATAAAGATACCAAAGAGAGTTGGAAAAAGTGGACAACCTTGCTTAAATCTAAATTTCCTTTGGAATTGAAATTTGTTTTCTAAATTGTTGTTTTTAATTTCAATAATCATGTTCTCATACAATTTTTGAGTTGCTACAATCAAATCGGAAGGGAAACTAATTTTATGCAAACCCAACCATAGTTTTGTACAAATATATAGGTTTGTTTTTCTTTTTATTTTTTAAATTGTTTGAATCATACTAGATTCATCATTAAAGAGAATTGATTTCTTAAGGATTAGAGGTTGAGATATAATGATTAGTCAAATTATAAAAAAGGTTGAACATTAAAAAGAAAAAAGAAAAATAAAAAGAGCATTATCATCATAGCCTTGTTAAGATAAAATGGGGTTGGTTACCTTCTCTAGCACATGTTTTAGCACATTCCTTGAAATGGAACCTTTGATTTGTAAATAATAATTCACATGCTCTAATGAACTAAGTAATGACTTGATGAATTTGTAATAATATGATTTGCAATATGCTATTTAATTATTTTACCATTGAGTTTGTTAGTAAAGTTGCAAGTTTTTATCCTAGAACTTTACCAATGTTGTTCCCAAGGTGGAAGAAAGGAAGAGTGTTAGTGTCAAGTTTGTAGTTGGTTGTAAAACCATGTCAAATCTCTTGAATGAGCATTTTTTTACCTCAGATTTTGTAGATGCTAAGGCATGATTTGAAAATATTGCAAATAGACAAAACTTTAGCTTTTCATGTGAATGGCAAAAGAGAACTCATGTAGTTGATCTAATTTTGTTGGGACAAGGCTAGGATGATGATGAAGTTCTCATGATGGAGGATGTTATAACCTCTTGTTTGCATAGTTCTTCTCAGACAACGAAACAATGAAATAATCCCTAGCTTATATGTCTCAAGTATTATATTACTTTCTAGCTTTTCTTAATGTATCACGTTGCCTATATATTCTAAGATGTATCCATGGTCAAATTGTTTCGGATTCTAAGAGGTAGCCATTATCAAAAATAAATAATGTGTCCTTTCTAGTAATATATTAATACATGAAAGATATATAGCTAGTAGCAAGTACAATGATATTACTACTATTACTAGACATTTAACATCTTCCTTGGTAATAAAGCCAAATGGTGAGCAACACATTATGCAAATATATAGGCATACATATTTGACTCTATCATAACTTGTGGAAGGAATAGGCTACACATCTAGTCATAGAGTTAGTGGATTAGAGGTCATTTCCTTCCTATTTCATGCTTGTGGTGGGTTCATGGTGTATGGTTAAGCATAAGTAATAATCAATGTAGTGTAGGTAAAGTCTTGTGTGATGAGCATTTTCTTTGTTAGCATTTATCACATTTTTTGATTTACTAATTACTAAGCAACTAGCTTAGTAGCTACTAGGTGATAAAGTCAATTTTTGTTGCTTTATGATATTGTATCTACGATATCGTAGCAACTATGTTGTAACCCATATTATGTCATCATTGATACGATGTCTTGGGATGCATGTAGCTTTATAAATACTAACACTTGGGCACACGATCAACTTTTCATTCCAAGTTTTAGAGAAGCTCTTGCAATTTGTTTCCTTAGTTAGTGATAGAGTGAATGCCTCCTGTGTGATGTTTAGTAGTTGAACGTAATCTTTATTTGAGTGAATTGTGCTTGGATGCAATTCATGATGATAATAAAGATTGATATCACTCCTAAAGATTAGAGTATGAAATTCTCTCATTTAACAATGTGAAAAAACATGACATCACTTATTTGCTCTTCTCCTACATCAAGCATAGAAATGGCTATTTTTTTTGTGTGGGGTGGGGGTTTTTGCTTTTTACAATCTAAAACCATAGTAGTTTTGAATCACCACATGTGAAAGTAAAGTGCTTATTTCCCAATTTGTAAGACCTAGGTTTGAGCATTAAACCTTTGAATAATGATTCTTTAATCAAAAGATTATAACCTCACCATCCAACAAATATATCTCAATAGCCTATTCTCTTATTTGAGATTATCTTCTTATTTGAGATTATCTTATTTATTTGGAAATGTTGCTTGGTATCAAAACACAAACTACAATAAATTTGACTACAGTATGAAATGCTCTATTGCTAGTATTGTTCAACTTCAATAATATTACCTTTTTCTAAATGGTTTCTCTTTGAGTTAGTTGTATTGGTCTCCTTTAAGACATATAGTCAAAAAGCTTATGTCTCTAGAATTACAAACATGTTTTTTCCTTGCAAGAACAAAAGAGCCTCAAAACCCATTGTAGGGTTTCCTTGAATCTTATTTAGAAAGAGATTAAGTAGAAACGTTCTGAAGGTTCCTTTTTTCTTTTTTAGCACACTCGTTCCTGGATAAGAAGCATTGGAAGCCAAGTTCAAACACGGTTAGTTGCTTAGGGCCGGATCAGATTTCCCTCGCCTAAAGCATTTCGAAAATTGCCCACCCATAAATCAGATCAGACACCGAATATTTCTTCAGGGTGTTCAGAACCTTTCCAGGGAGAATTGCAACAGTTTCTGAGCCAAAATGGTGAACATGCAGAAGGAGAACTGCCGAATGGAGCTCCGAGAAGCCATTCGGCATCTCCAGGACAGAGGCCTCTACGTCGCCGCGAAGTGGTATAATCCTTTCGCAGAAATCGTTTTAGCTACTTCATCTCCTACAGCAGATTTTCCCAGCATTTCTTTCTGATTTCGCTGTACTTTGAATAGGACCGCGCTGATCATGAATGCGAAATGCCATAGAAGCTTGATATATTGCAAATTTCCGTTGCGTTTTAGAAAACTTCAAGGATTTCGCCTCATCTCGACTAGGATTTGGGGACACTTCAAGGTTAAAACGTCCAGAGTACAATAACAACGGATTCCATGATAAATTTTAAGTTAAAATGATGTTCTTGCAATATTTGATTACGATTTGGTCATGATTCTACTTCATTCCACATATCTTACCTTAACTTGGTACTGCTACTGGACAGCGACTTGACATTACTTTCCCAAAATACATGATACTGGATCGTTCCAGATAGAAGAACCACAACATACAATGTAATGCTTTAGCTTGCTACGGCTATTCCTGAAACGGAGCATTCCGCGATACTTCGACTAGGATTTGACGATATATGCTTTAGATACGCAGCACAGAGATGCTTGAAACACAAGAATTCAAATAGTTTGTTCGAACTTACAAATTCAAAGGCAATACTGTCTACAGGGCCGGCGAGCTGTTGATAGGCATCGATGAAGAGGAGCGGATGGCGACGCCGTCTCCTGCATTGATGAGGTCGGACAGAGGGAGCTCCGTTAGCGGCAGCATAACTTTGCGCAGAGAGAGAAGGCTACTCAATCGGGCCAGCGCGGCAGCGACATCGGCTGCGGCGGGAACATCAGCAACGCATGAGCTTCTGCGAGGGGCTCCGCCTGTGGCAATTTATGCAGGAGCATCGCCTGCAACTGCAGGCAGAAGCGGGGGCCTTCCAGCTCTGCCCTCGGCTTCCTCTGCCGTCACGCCTTCCACTGCTTTCGATTCACCTGCCGCGCTTCCGGAGCCTGAAATTGATTCTGATCGCTACCTGTGCGCCAAGACGATATTCGATACTCGCGAATATAAAAGAGCTGCGTATTTTCTGAAGGATGCTCCTGGCAAAAAGGCCTTCTTCCTTAGATGTTATTCTCTCTATTTGGTACGTACCGTATGCCTTTCGTTTACCTTCGTAATTTTCATGCCATCATCTTCGTAGTTCTTATTGCTGCAGTTGGATGTGCCTCTGGTTCTTGGAATTGGAAGGCTGGCAACTGTTCGATGATTTTACGGTCTCCGAGCTTTGGAGTTTTCTATTGATATATTGTTTGTAACACTTCAAGCAATTTGGCAGTGGTTTTTACAGGTGGCTGCGTTTGTTTGATTCATGTCTGCTAAACTTACTACTTATTCTTACAATGCTTACGTGCAAACAGGCAGGGGAGAAGCGTAAGGAAGAAGAGGCCCTTGAAGATGGTGGAGCTTTAGGAAAGCCTGGTCCTACAAACAAGGAGTTACCTGCATTAGAGCAGGATCTTTCTGCGTGTTGCAAGTCTGGAACACTGGATGCATTTGGCATGTATCTGTATGGAGTTATTCTGCGTGAAAATGAGCAGAACGAAGAAGCCCGGAACATGTTAGTTAAGTCTGTGAACACGTATCCATGGAATTGGAGTGCTTGGCTTGAATTGCAGGCACTGTGTAGTGATATGAGTGTTTTGAGTGGTCTCGAGTTAAGAGAGCATTGGATGAAAGAGTTTTTTGTTGCCAGCACGCTTCTAGAGTTGCAGAAAAATATCGAGGGGCTCAAGAAATATGCCACATTGCAGGACATTTTCCCTGTGAGTCACTATATTTCGGGACAAGTTGCATCTGCTTTGTACAATTCACGTGATTATGATCAAGCCGAAAATCTCTACACAGATATTTTACGTAATGACCCTTATAGGATCGATTACATGGATACATTCTCCAATATTTTGTATGTGAAAGAAAATTTTGCCCATTTGAGTCACCTAGCACACAGAGTGTTTTCTACAGATAAATACAGGCCTGAGAGTTGCTGTATTATTGGAAATTATTATAGTTTGAAAGGATTGCATGAGAAGGCTGTTATGTACTTCAAACGTGCTTTGAAATTGAATAGGAAGTATCTTTCAGCATGGACACTCATGGGTCATGAGTACGTAGAAATGAAGAATACACCTGCTGCTATAGATGCTTACAGGCGGGCCGTTGAAGTAAGTCCCAGGGACTATCGAGCTTGGTATGGGCTTGGGCAAACCTATGAAATTTTGCAGTTGCCTTATTATGCTCTTTATTACTACCGTCAGTCTGCTTTTTTGCGACCTGATGATGCCCGCATGTGGGTTGCGATTGGTAACTGTTATGAAAGTGAGCATCTGCAGATGTATGACAATGCCATTAAATGTTATATTCGTGCATTGAAACATAATGATAATGAAGGTATTGCCTTGTACAAACTTGCAAAATTGCACCATGAAATAGGGCACGATGATTTGGCAGCCCATTATCACAAGAAGAATTTGGAGAGACTCGAAAAGGAGCAGTACGATAGTCCAGAAGTGATTGAGGCTCTCTATTTCCTTGCTAATTACTACAAACAACGAAAAGACACTGAGAAGGCAGAAATGTACTGCTCAAGACTATTGGACTTTGGGGGACCTGTAAGTATTTTGATGTGCTAGTATTTTAATAACTTTCTGTTATATTATGAATTTTACATGCTGATAAGTGGACGCTGAATCTCATGATTTTCCCTTGGTTCAAAAAGTCTCATTTTGCCTGTTTGTCAAGAAAGCAAAAACTAATTTTGCTGTAACGATGTCTTTCATATAATATGGTAGTAAGGTTGTCGTCTTGCAATAGCAGTTCCTGTGTGTGTGATTCAATAGGCAAGGATTCGGAATCTAGTATGCCTTGGGCTGTGTAGGATCTTGTGTTCCAGGTACTAAAAGTAAGATATGTTTTGTAATTTGAGGTTATTTATTTAATTCATATTCTTTGAGTACACAAATCTCAAAGCATACCAGGACATGTTGTTTCATGAAAATCAGACTGTTATTGGTTTTGAGGCTTCTGACAAGTAGTGCGGATTTAAATTGAAGAGAACATGATCTGGGGGTCAGTTTCTTGAGAATTAGTTCAGGTGCTTATACTCTCTTCTGCGTTGATTACAGTTATTGTGTAGAAGATACTTAATATCATTGTTCAGGATGGAGGATCTTGAAGCTACTATATTAATGAAGCAGCTACTATATTAATGAAGCTAGGATCTTGAAACCAAATTCCTTCTTGGATTTATTGGACTGCACCAATTTTAGAATTCCTTTTATGGAACTTTTTTGCCCATAACTAAGTGTGTTCCACTGGAACCTGTGACCTGGGGTGACCTGGGGCTTCTATGCCAAGACTCGTATCAATCAGCAAATACCTCATTGTTTTCAGTTTACTAGGCTAATCAAAGAATAATATATTATTTTGAGCTTAGAGAAGATGTCACAGCATTTTGAATAATTGTCTTCAAACCACAGTAGTTACCTGTAACATATGGAATACAAGCACTACCTGTGTTTCTGACAAGCATGTAGGAAACCCTTGTAGAACAAAGGCACTTGGAGGGTGCTGAACTGTGACAAAATCTTACGTGCCATCCAACTAGAGTGAGCAACAGAATAATAGAAAATTTTGTGGCTAGCCAAGCATTTTCTTTGCACCTTTGAACTTTGACTAAATTTTACGACACTTCTGAGTAGGGTTCAGCCATGCAAATTTGATACTTTTAAGACTGAGACTGAATGTGAATTTAATTGGAAGCCGTAAGAGGGGCTAATGTCTATGACACGATAATAGTGAATAGATTGGTGTAATGGTAAATTTTCTTCTGGCATAGTCACTGTATTTATGGACAAATTGGACATGAACCATAAGAATTTTGAAGGATTGTTTATATATGGTGTTTGTTTCTTGTTTCACTTATTCACTGACCCTTCCATGACCCTGTTTGGTAAGATGAGTATTGAACCTTGGGGTTATGACCCTTTTTATATATTGCATTTAAGAATTGTAGTGAGGACTAAAGTGAATGGTGCATTTAGTGATCATTATTGCAATGGTCTAGCAAAATTTTTACAGTAAAATACACATTATTGCAGCCCGGCTTTGCTTTTTTACACAAGAAGGGTGCAGAGGTTGAACCTCATTTTCGCTGTTTAGGTTTCCTATGGTGCTTTTAGAATCCAAGGGTACATTTTTGGTTCAACATTTTGTAACAATATTTGTTTAAAAGTTTATAGAATACTATTTATTTATACATTTATTTATTGACTTATTTACTTAGCCCTCTGGATTGTTTTTATAGTGCTTATTCTTTTCTCTTTCTCCATTCAGCTTGATTTTATGTTTTCTGAAAAAAATTGTGGCGGGCTTTTTATGATTATACTTTAGCCATGTGATCCGGTATACTGATTTGAGGAGTACATTGATTGATTGTACAATTTCTAATGGCTGATTCGTTGCCAGGAAAAGCATAGTGCAAAGGATATTCTTCGAGAGCTGAAGAGTGGGGAAAATTTAGCTATGGATTTTGAACAGACACCACCATAAGGATACACGACTAACGACCATGACTTGTATGAATTTGTGGACAGTGTATTCTACAGCATTGCTCGATGTCCTAGAGCCATTATGCTTGTGCTATAATACAAAGTGGTGGATGTATGGAAAAGTGAAAATGATCGATCCATTCTGGTAAGCGTATGCTTATGCCTAGATCATATAGGCTTCTTTTGATTTTGATGCGATGATACGAACGATGAAGCATTATTTATTTCCGACGGTGAGATCTGTTTTTGCTGGTAATTTTAGATTGCAATGGAAATTAGCCACTGTTTTGGCGTAGTTGATTGTTGAAAATAATTTTGAATAAAATATTTCTTAAGTTAATGCTAGCTAGCTATAGAGATAATTGAAGCATGCATATTGCTAATATTCCTATGATTGAGGTAACAAGAGGTCGTTTGAGTTGGTTATCTTGTTGAATGAAGAGTATCATGTAGTTAAGAGTTTTCACGTAAAGTTACACTTGAGGCACATTTTTTGGTTAGGAGTTGTGGTTAGCATCCTTAATTCATAAAAGAACTAGTCGAATAGATCTATATGGTTTGGATATAAGTAAAAATGGTTTTAGTTTTAGTTTCAATATTGATACAGATATTTTATTACATTTGTGTAAATCCAAATGAATCTTTTCTACTTTAATTACCTTTTAAAGCCTTTTTTAAAAATATAAGATAATCCAACTCCCATGCGTGAGATCTACACTGCTACCTTTATTTTATTAAAATTGGGCAATTTAAATTTTTTAAAATTTTCTTCTCAAGTTTTAACTACTCAAAAAATATCAAACTTCTTTTAAAACTCAATATTATAGAGTATAGTCATTTTGGTAGCAATGACACCATTTATATTTAAAAAATAAATATGCTGAAGTGTGGAGACCTTTTTTGAAAATGCTCTATCTTTAATTACTATAATATATTTGATACTTAGAAAAGTTATCGTATTTTTTACTTATGCTACTTTTAATTTTTTCTATTCTTTTGTTTTGTTTGCAAGCTCTTCTTTTGTGAAATCTTCATTTATCCAAAATTTTCTCCTTTCAAGTTTTTATGATAATACCAAACTCTTCTTAGAGTAGTTGAATCACTAAATTTCACAATTATATGATGTGGTTTATCATCTTTGAATCTTGTGCAATAAGCACCCAAGATTGTATCAAGACAGACGTGGAGGTGCATTGTCTTTGTTATGATATCATGAATACATTTTTTTAACATGATATTTTTCATTTGGATTTTCTAGACTATCAACAAATTAAAGATTTTAGCTCTTTTTCTCTTTTTACCTAGTTTCTTCACTAAATCAAAGCTTCACGATTTTTAGAAATCTTTTCAGCCATTATTTTTTGCTTTGCAATCATATTGCATATAGTTTCTTGATTTGATTTAGAGTTCAAAGTTTTATAATCCATTCTACTATCTTTTGTTGTTGTGTCATCATACCTTCTAGTTGATTAGCTTGTGCTTTATAACTATAATGTTCACGGTACGAATGAGATTTTCAAAGTCATTGTTTTGCTCATTTATCACTATCATTCTTTTATTAGCATATTTCACTTTTTTGGTGTTTTTTTTGTTCTTGCATCCATTTAGAAATCATGTCCTGATTTTTGATAAATGTTTCATGTCATCTTCAAGAGTTTTTTTGCTTTTCAAATAAGGCTTTTTAATGATTAGTAATTACCTATTGTTTAAATTTAGTAATTGGTGCCATATTTAACCATTTGCATAGTCTCAGAAAACCCTTTGCAAAGCCTTAAATCCTTTGAATAAGCTTGAAAAACCATTTGCATGGCCTTTGAAAACCCTTTGTAAAGTCTTAGATTTCCACCTTTTGTATAGTCTTTAAAGACTTTTTGCAAAACCTTAGATCCTCTACTTAAGCCTTGGAAAATTTGTTTCAAAGCTTCAGATTTCCTTCCTTTGCATAGCCTTGGAAGACCTCTTAACACAACATTGGAAAACCTTGTCGTTTGCACAACCTTAGAATGGAAAATTTGTTTCAAAGCTTCAGATTTCCTTCCTTTGCATAGCCTTGGAAGACCTCTTAACACAACATTGGAAAACCTTGTCGTTTGCACAACCTTAGAAAAACGTTTACACCGCTTCCTTTGCATAGCATTGGAAGATCTCTTAACACAACATTGGAAAACCTTGTCGTTTGCACAACCTTAGAAAAACGTTTACACCGCCTCAAATCTACAGCATTGGAAAACTTTTATAGAACAAAATATAAGATATTTGAAAGCTCTGTTATGCAGTTATTTTCTAGCAACAAAAGCATAACTATGATATCTCTTTAGGAGTTAAATTTTAGATTCTCAAAGATGTTTTTCACTCACAGCTTCCAATGAAGATCAAACAATTAATTCATTTAATGCAATATTAACTCCTTATGGTTTTGTGAGCTCAAGTTGGAAAAACTATAAACTTTTGTTGCAATTTTTTTCTTAGTTCTGATGCTTTCTTTCTCTTTGTTTGGAAGAGTATTCTTTTTTTCCTTACAAGGACTGAAAACATGCAAGGACTTGATACTTTTCCTATCTTAGAGTAAAGGTTTTTTGAGATAGGTTGTAAGAATGAAAACCTAAAATGACATTTCAAAACTATTGGAATTTTTCTTTAGACTTTCTTTTACATTGATGATTTAATGCATATTTATTTTTTTAAAATTATTATCCATTGGTTTGGGTTCGACACCCTATATAGAGCTGGTTATATGAATTCTTTTTAACTCCAGCAAAAGATCAAAATCTTAGATGTTTCCTTTATTTTAGCAAATGAAGTATGGTTTAATTTATGTTTTAAAATTTTAAATATTTATCTACCTTGCAATTAATTTGAAAGCTTTCCATACCGCAATAATTTCTACCTTGCACGTGTTCCATTTCTTCCGGCCTTGAATCAAACATTTTAGATCGTTGAAGGGTTTGTCTGTGCACTAGCCCCACGAATTCGCAAAGCTCCAATAAGGTATGCGTAGTTTGCTGACTGCTCTACACAATTGCAGTAAAATGTGCTCCTGGCTAGCCATGGTGGTGTATGCTCATTAATTGTTGATACCACTTGCATTAACTTGCAGAGCCGCTTTGAATTATCTAGCCTTTATGTGCCGGGACTTTGTGAATCTTGTAGAATTTTTACGAACTGTGTGTTTTGGAAGCCGGAGTGAACGGAAATGCATAAGATTGTCCGTGGAAATTTTTATTTAATTTAATTTAAAAAAATATTTAATAAAAATAAAATGTGAAAAATAAAAAATATTTAATTTAAATGTTTTATTATTTTGTAATTCACGTTTCCACGTCTCAGTCTTTGCATATGCTTGTCTTTGCATATGCTTGTGTACCAAATGCCAATTGAATTGCAAATTCTTGATTTGTGGCTTTTAAAAACTGAATTCACTTGATGTAGAGTCTAGCCTAGAAATCCTGGATACAAAATTCTTTGGAAAAAGATAAAAGACATAAAAGCAAAGTCAGCATCTTGGTTGCCTCGAGGGATCTAAATGACATGTGTACGTAATGAATATTGGAATCTAAATGATGATGGTGATGAAACCGTGGTTATATGCCATTCTTATATCTCTTGCAATTTTGTATTCAATGAATCTTTGTCTACATCATATAGTTCATATGCAGATGTTGGGAGTATGATGATCAGAAATGGGATTAGACTGCGGTTAGTGAATGTGAGGTCGAGGATGAACAAATTTAGCATGAATTTCTGTCTTCATTGCAATAATGCAATTGATATCTCTTGCACTACAGTCAAAATTCACTTGGTTTTATCTTCCATTTTTGTTATTTCTTGAGATCTTTGTAATTTAAGAATATGAACTTCAGGCTATGAATTTTCTTAGAATAATAACTTTGAATCTGAATATTACTTTATATTTTTAATATTAAAGTTTGTTTTTTAATAGTTACTACTTGAGAAGCATTTTAATTTGACAGTGATTAAAACAAAGCATTAAATTCACATTAATGTATTGGGTTAAATACATATTTATAATTTGATTGAAATGATCCATGAGTCATTTTGGTTTCTCCATGTATGCAACGCAATTTTCTTCTTTACCAAAGGGTTGCTAAGTTGTTGAAAAGACTTAGGGAGAAATACTTGCCTCAAGTATTCAATGTGTTTCAAAACCAATGAAAAGATAATAACTCAAACTCTTGAATAAATTGTGATTAATTCTTTCTATACATTATCATTATCAGTTTGGAGCTTTAGTTGATTCAGTTGAATCTAAAACAAGTGTTTACAAAAAGTGCAACGTGACCTACTTTTATATAAGTGGTAATTTGCTTGTTGGTCAAAGTAAATCTAAGTCATTAGATGTATGTGAGATAAAAGGTGCAATATTTACTCCCAAGACATATAGTCAAATTAAAACACTATAACTCAACATTACCAATCAAAATTAAACAAATAACTTTGACCTTGCAAGCTAAGAGTCTTACCACTAGGCTAATACTTCATTGTTTAGCCTAAGACATAACTCATATATTATAAAGGATCATGACTTGGAGCCATAGTGCTCATTCCACTATGTGGAATCCTAAGAGGTTGGTAGATGAGTGAAAGCCTAACTTCCTCGAGTGGTTGTGACTAAGTTAATGATGAGTGGCGAGGTACCCCTACACTCAACTATACAAATACGAGCGTAGCACGTGCGATCCAGTCGAACTTCGTAGACTAAGTGCCTACACGCCTTATAGAACATTTAAGGTTAATCATTTGTTGTCTTCCCAGACTTGTAGTTGTCACGGTTAAGTAAGTCTGAGGTATATGATTTTTATATCTTTTCTGTTTTATCTCCTATACTAACAAGGTGAAGGGTGAAGAGACTAATTGACTAACTTTAACTAATGAACTAAGTTTTAATTAACCTAGTGTCAGCATTCGTTTCCATTTACCGTTTACACCCTAAACCGATGCAACTTTGGTTACCAAATGCTAGTTGTTGCTAGGATCACCAAGCGTAACGCATGTGCTCGAAGTGGTCGTATTGAGGCACTTAACTAGGAGAGAAGGGTTGAGAGAGATTTAATAACTAATAAAGCATTTAAATGACAAATAATAAATAATTGTAAATAAAGTCCTAATTAACCTATTCCATGCACTACAAGGTTTATCCAAGAAGTTTGTCTTTATTGTTGTATACAAACTTGTGTTCAAGTACAATGTCTGCTCGAATAAAGATCCATTCACTTTGGAGTTCCTACTGTGGGCACATGAAAATTAATATATCTCTGGAGAGGGAAAACTGTCAGAGTTTCACTACGGTCTAAGCCTAGGATAGGAAACAAGGGAGAGCTGCCTCTTATTTATAGACTTGGCAACNTTGTCAGAGTTTCACTACGGTCTAAGCCTAGAATAGGAAACAAGGGAGAGCCGCCTCTTATTTATAGACTTGGCAACGCACTGCGATATCGCGTACGTGCTAGTGTGAGGGATGCGATATCGCGGCCCATGCGATATCGCGTCCTATCATACCCCTGTGACTAAATGAAAACTCGTCCTCGAGTTTCTTACAATAATATCAGGAAGGTATGGGATTATTGACNATCCTATCATACCCCTGTGACTAAATGAAAACTCGTCCTCGAGTTCCTTACAANGACAAGAAAAAATTGGTGTTTATGACAACAAGAGTGAACACCTTATTACACTGACATCAGGCCTCATTTGGCAGCTAAGAAAGAGAAAGAGAGAGAGAAAGAAGTTTTGCTACTGCCAATGCCAAGATTGC
>MNCI01002250.1:827791-839195 GCA_015680685.1 Gnetum montanum
AGAGAGAGAGAAAGAAGTTTTGCTACTGCCAATGCTAAGATTGCGCCTTTCGTTGTCCATCCGTAAGCGCGTCATTGATCTTGCTCCCTGCATAGCTACTTGCAACACTGCTCCATTCCAAGTGTTCTCTCCAGATCCAATCCATTGTTGCATGATTGCCATCTGCACACACAACACAGTCTTATATTAGCAAGGATAATTGAATCATCATGTAATTGATACCTTGCTTCGGTAAAAGTCCATTGGCTGAGTTGTGGTATGGCTGATTGCGGATCTGAAGATATAATATTGGTGACTACCGAAAGTGTAGGTGTTAGGAGAAAATCGAAAAAATTAGGCCCCATACACCCATGACTAATCGTGAACCTTCGCTAACGAGAGAATGGATTAAGAAAATGAATAAGAAGGATGGAGAAAAAAGAGACAACTATAACATCGATGAAAAGGATGTCAAGATGGAANTCTCCATCCTTCTTATTCATTTTCTTAATCCATTCTCTCGTTAGCGAAGGTTCACGATTAGTCATGGGTGTACGGGGCCTAATTTTTTCGATTTTCTCCTAACACCTACACTTTCGGTAGTCACCAATATTATATCTTCAGATCCGCAATCAGCCATACCACAACTCAGCCAATGGACTTTTACCGAAGCAAGGTATCAATTACATGATGATTCAATTATCCTTGCTAATATAAGACTGTGTTGTGTGTGCAGATGGCAATCATGCAACAATGGATTGGANTTGGCAATGAGGTGGACAATGGAGAGGAGGATGGAAAGAAGAAGATGGAATGGAATCCCAAGGACAAGGTGGTGTACAGCCTCTTGTGGAGTTAATGATTAATGTGATTTGGTAAATCTCATTCCAACTCTGGCCTCAAACAAACCACATCCAGTGACTTCGCATTAATGCATTCGGCCAATCCATCCACTTGAATAACAAGAATGCCTTCCCTAAGAGCCACCACCATTCCGACGAAACAAATGAGGACATAATGGGAAGCGATGAGAGCCTTAGTTAGAGGGAACATTTTTAGTTCCATAACCAATGCTTGTAGCCCAAAAGATTATTTTGTCTAAGGGGTGTGCTTTGAATTCTCACTTTTTTCTTTTCTTCTTGTTTGTGTTTGTTTTTGTTTTGTTTTTTTTTTTGTTGTTTTTTTTATGTGTTTATACATGAGAACCACACCATGCAAAGACTTCTTATTTTTATTGACTCAGCTTCCCGATAATTGAGTGACATCGGAACGGTAAGAAGACTCGAGAAGAAAACATCCAAGCACCCAAAAGAATGGCCAACACAAATGCATCAAGTTCTTTTGAAGTCACACCCTTTTTAAACCTTGAGTCCTTCCTTAGTTTGAGAAGTACCCAGTCACTGATTCGTTAGAGTTCTCATTAGAAAGGGATTGTACATTTCCAAGCCAAGAGAGACCATAGAAATTTGTGGATAAATGGATAAAGTGGACTCATTACTTGTCATATCAAAAGAAACATACCTTAGTATCAACATCATAACTTAAAGGTAAAAACCAAACATTAGCAATCAAATGGAAAAATAGTTCATACCATCATGAAAAATACTTATTGGGTGACAAACTTACAAGTTGGATAAAACATACACACACACACACACAAAGAAATGAAAAAGTATAACGATGTTGTAAAACAAAAACAAGAAAAGTTAAAGAAAGTTGTAAAACAAAAATGTGCAAAACAAAAATGTGTAAAACAAAAACGTGTAAGACAAAAATGTGTAAAACAAAAACTTAAAAGAACTTAGGGCCTCCAATGATCAGCATAGGTGGCCATCTCCCCCATGACTGAATAGAAAGGGAGAGATCCAAAATAATGAGCGCCTATTTAAATTTTTTAGAAGTGTACAACTTCTCTCCATTGATGTTTTCAGGTTAAGGGGTGGAAGTTGGCGACGTTCATATTCCAATGTATCTATGCTTTCGTTATTAGCGTGAGTGGTTTCCCCAGTTCATTCCATGCATGTTGATGGGTTGCTCTTTCTAGTAGCTGTCAACCATAGGGTGTCTACTACTTTTGTGGTTGCTACATACAGGCACCTTTGTATTTGTGTTTTTAGGGCACACCGGTTACATGGAAGAGATGCTGAGCATTTCTCTATGTCATCACCCTCTGAGTCACTGTAAAGCATTTAAATAACAAATAATAAATAACTGTAAATAAAGTCCTAATTAGCGTACTCTATGCACTGCAAGGTTTATCCAAGAAGTTCGTCTTTATTGCCGTACACAAACTTATGTTCAGGTACAATGTCTGCTCAAATAAAGATCTATTCACTTTGGAGTTCCTACTGTGGGCACATGGAAATTAATCTATCTCTGGAGAAGGAAAACTGCCAGAGTTTCACTACTGTCTAAGCCTAGGATAGGAAACAAGGGAGAGCTTCCTCTTATTTATAGACTTGGCGGCGCACCACACACGGGGGACGATGCAATATCACATACGGGATATCGCGAGGGATGCGATATCGCGACGATCGCGTCCCATCAGTTAAAAACCATATTTTTAACTTGAGAAACAAACACCTTATCATCACTCCAAATGATGGTCTCTATATAATTCATATATTATATGATATTTTAATGGTATTGCTTGCAAATTAAGAATTTTACCAGTAGGCTAACACCTTATTATTTTCCTAAGGCGTAATTCATATATTATATTAGATCTTAATAATATTGCTAGTTATTCATTATACTTTTTTGATTTGGGATTACAGAGCAAATAGAAGGGTTGGCTAGGTTGTGCATAGATTGTTGGTAGAGTTGTATGTGTAATGATCATTATTACTTTTAATTAATAATTTTTTAAAAACACCTTCCCCTTCAATCTTACTATACCTATTTCAGGAGGTAGCGAAGTTGTAATACTTTGACAAAACATTTGAGATGCTGATCAAACTGAAACATAAAGAGTGTTCTATTGAACAAATTTGAACACTACTTGTCTGTGGTGTGTTGGTGGACAGTTATGCAAGAAAAGAATTCGATTCATGGATGCGAGGAATGGAGGATTCGTGATTCTGAACATGTTTGGGTAAGTGTGCCTCAAGAAAAAGTGGGGACAGGATTCATGATAGAGAAAATTTAAATATATTAGTTTTTAAAAAAATTAAATCTCATGTATCATAGAAAACATTGTAAAATATAGAACAAGTACAATATAAATCCAAAATATTGTTAATGCTTAAAAATTGCAATATTACCATTAAATTGAAACAAGAAAATTTGCAACGGTATGGAGGACATCAAATCCATTTCCTTACTCAAGAGCCATAATCTGGCCAAACATATAATTTCTGCAACAGCCAAAATGATAGCAATAAAATGAAACCCTTTTGTTACTACATCCAGTCTTTTCAAGAATGAAATTAAGCATCAAGCCTCAACCAAATTTGTACCAAATCATGTCTGCTAATACTTTTGTTCAACCACAACCTATGAGTAGTGCTGTAGGGCCATGTTGAAGATGAACAAATTATAAGAAAATACAACTTAACTAAACTAAGCACAGCCCAGTAACTCACTCACGTCACCTACGATGGGACGGTGGGAAATCGGCACTGGTCATGATAAAGGGAAAAGTAAAAACAGAGCGCCATGAGCTTGCATACGGCCATTGGCCATGCGCTGGTGGGCTTCATTCGCTCATAAGCAAACACATTTTTAAAAAAAGTTGAACAAGCATCCATAGTCATCATGTTGATGACTCATGACCCATGACGATGACTCTGTTTTGTTTTGTTTTTTCTTTTTTCAGCAGAGATGAGAAAAAGAACAAATACCAGCAATGACCAATAAACACGCGCGAATGTGTGAGTCATGGCGGAACATTGGCGCCAATCCATTCAAATGCAATGTTTACCTCGCACGCCCCATCCCAAACTTGATTTCCGTATGACCCAAACTTGGCCCTTCGGCCTTCGATTACCAAAGTAGCCCTTTCGTGCTTTCCGTGATTACCAAAGTAGCCCTTTCGTGATTTCCGTGTGTTCGTTTATTAATTCGTGCTCCCTGTTTTCTGTGGTCTGTGTCATGCCGATGCCATGAATCGTGATTGCTTGCCGGCCACTTAATGAAATGAATTTTCTGGTAAGATTTTATGCACAATGCCGACAGAAGAAAAAAGAAAAACGCAAGGCAAGGCAACAATTTCAATGTAACAATGTGACATACAGATCCTGACAAAATTTCATAGGAAATTATGAAATACCAACCCACTGCAGATTTAATGCGCTTCTGTACACGCTTCCAAATTCAACGCGCTTTCAAATTCAACGCATTAAAACAGGGCACAGGGCAGAGAGGGCACAGGGCAGAGTGGGACGTGCCCAGGAAGTTCTGATTCCACTTATATCCAATATAATTCCTCGCTCCTATGACTGGGGCAACCGCCATTTTTGAATTGACACAGCGAGTGACGTCAAAAGATTCATGCACCAAGCAAATGAAACACCGCAACCAAGCAAATGAACAAATTTGGCTTACATTCAAACACAAGCTGACACAAGCCATTCAAGGCTCATGCTAGATCGACTTTAACATAGCAGTCTTAATGATGAATGCTGATACCTTTGAATCGACTTTAACATAGCAGTCTTAATGATGAATGCTGATACCTTTGAAAATGTTGGCTATTACAGTAGAAAAGTCAGTTCGCTAGATTTTTTAATGTCATCACAGTGTTCTATTCGCCGCTGTCAAACAACGTGCTTGAGCCAATGCTGGAGGTCCGTAGTTTGTTTGAGTCTCTTTGGTGGAGTTTCCGATGTTGAATTTAGAGCATAGTTACTAGAAATGAGAAGCCGATCAATGTCACGGAAATGTGATGGAAAATGGCCAAAGGAAAAGGTTGTAGAAAAGAAACAGCATAGAGAATCCAAGCAATAATTTAGAAAAATTTGAATATTTCCATGTCAAAAATGAAACAGAAGTGATACATGGGAAAAGAACTACCAATATAACACATATATTATGAAAGAAATTACAGTTTATGGCCAAATATCCTTAATTTAAATGTATTTAATTTAATAACTACGGGAAAACCTTTTGGTGTTTTCTCGTAAAATATATTAATATGCCAGTAAACACCTAAAGCAAAGGCATTTTGAAAAGGTTTCCTTTGCGAAAACAGAAAACATTAGCTATCCTTTGAGTTTCTTTCAACTAGGATTTATAGTAGTTTTGGTAGGCTACCAGGGAAGGTGCATATTATAGTGCTATTGTAGTCAACGTATTAATCATTTTAAATTGGCAATTCAATCTAGCGAGTAGGTATGTAGAGTATGGGTTACATGTAATTTTTAACTAGTTGTGAGGATGATACTAACCTAAGGTTACATAGTTGCAGGTAGGTCATATTGATGACGTTGTCAACTTTTAAGTTTTTCTTTCATATCTTAGTGGTGTTGGTTACAACTCACCATGATTCTACTGCAAGTCCCAATATAATATAATCACAATTGAGTACTAGAGCTCTAACTTGCGATTGGCTTACACTTGTAAAGATCATGTTAAAATTATTTTAAGTGTCAAATGAAAACTTAACTATTAAGGAAAATTATAAAGAGAGCTGGAACAGAAGTGTATAAGATTCTCTCCAGAAATTTTTAATTTAGTTTAAATTAAAAAAGATATAAGGTTTTTTCCAGAAACTTTTAATTTAAATTAAATTAAAAAAGATAGTTATTTTCCCCTTACCCTTGTTATGTTTAGGGTCTGCATTTCTCCGCTTTTTCTTATCATAGTCACTACGTCGTTCCACCTTAGACTCCTCTATGATTTTCAAGACAGTTTCAAGTCTAAAGTCTAAGGAATCCCACAATTGATCCACCTTGGCCAATACTTCAGTTGTTAACTTCTGGAGTGGCAAGCTTTTTCTATTCACCAACTCTTCGAGTGGTGACTCATCCTCCTCATCACAAAATTTTACTCCCTTCTTTTGAAGGGAAGAATCGTGGTTATATTCTTTCACGCTTTCTCTTTTTCTTACCTCCCCTTTTTCTTTGGCTACTTGCTCCAACAAGCGATGAATTTCATGGGATGTAAGTTCTGATAGTCTCCCTTCGGCATAAGTCCCAAGGGTTCTCCTAGTTTCATACCTTAGCCCATCCATGATGTGGCGAAGTTGATCCCGTTGTGCGTATCCATGGCCCAGGCAACGATGTGGCAATGCGTAGTATTGGCCCATGGTAACATCCAAGGGTTCATGATTACCTTGTTTCCATCCTTGGATCTCCTTAGGCAAATTAAACACTCTGGAGTACGTTTGGTATTTATCGTTGAAGAGTTCTAACATCGTACTCCACCTCCTAATGGTTTCCAGTTCTAAGGACTGGTACCAACTCTCTGCTTCCTTGATGAGTGTTTTGGGAAATAACTTTAGTTTTTGCCACTCGTTCTTTATGTTTTGCAAGGCACAGGCATCATGAAATGCCTGTAAATGATTCTGCAGATCAGCATTATATCCCCCCTCAAACCGTGGAATATTATTCATAACTAAGCGCTTGATCCGACTATCTTTTTGATGCCTTGTTGGTATTCTCACTGCCTCCGTTATATCGAGCATACTTCGGGTTGCAAGTGGGGGCTCATCATGATCATCTCTTTCATGACGCCTATGATGTCTACGTTGGTCCCTACTTTCCCTTCGTTCATGCCCTTGTCCTCTCTCTCGACTCTCTCGTCGAGGTCTCTCGTTTTGCCTACCTCTATCCTCATCGTTATGCTCTTAGTGGCTACGCCCAGATGTGGAAGGAGAGGGTGAGTGATGTGATGAAGGAGAAGAAGGAGAACCATCACCATGACAATGCTTCTTACCTTCTCTTCAGCTGCTACAGCCTCGATCGTGATGACGATCCAAGTGCCCGTCCTTGTCATGTGTTGTTGTTCCCTCCGTGAACAGTTGGCGTTCACGGAGATCAGAACCAGTGTTATGTATCATAGAGCGTAGGTTCTGATACCCCACCTCCTCACCATCATTAGGAGGGGAAACATTATTTGATAGAGAACCCGTTATAATGGGTTCATCATCTCCGATTTCACTTAGGATGTGCAGGACCCCTTTGCCCTTCAATAGTGTATGGTGGCTCTTCTGCTGTGAGTCCCTTAAACGTTGGGCTTCTGTGGGATGATAATCCCTTGTGTCAAAATCGCCTATAACGTATTTAGCATAGAGCTGTGTCATGCCAATCTGTGCCAAAGCATAGAGGAGCATGTTTGGGACTGACCAATCTGGGGGTAACACTATGTTACCTTGCAAATTTCTCCATTGCAGCTGTTCATCTTGATGGAGGATAAAGGTAAAATCTGGAATATACTCATCGGGATGAGTATAGACTATCCGATGCTATTGAGGAACTGGCGGATTTTGGTTATGTGTTTTTGATTGCTGACTGTTTCTAGCATAATCCCTACGTGGTGAATTGCTTTTGTTAGAAGAGGAAATTGTTATTTGATTCGGTGTGCTATTTAACCGTTATATAATTTTTCGTTAATTAACCCTAAGGTTCGTTTAAGCTCTCAACAATGTGAGTAATTTCCTATGTTCTATTTAGCGCACAACCAGTTAGTCCCCGGCAACGGCGCCTATGATGAGTGGCGAGGTACCCCTACACTGAACCATACGAATACGAGCGTAGCACGCACGATTCGGTCGAACTCTGCAAACTAAGTGCCTACACGCCTTATGAAACACTTAAGGTTAATCATTCGTTGTCTTCCTAGACTTACTTGTAGTTGTCACGGTTGTATGGTTAAGTAAGTCTGAAGTATATGATTTTTATATCTTTTCTGTTTTATCTCCTATGCTAACAAGGTGAAGGGTGAAGAGACTAATTGACTAACTTTAACTAACGAACTAAGTCTTAATTAACCTAGTGTCAGCATCCGTTCCCACTTACCGTTCACACCCTGAACTGATGCAACCTTGGTTACCAAACGCTAGTCGTTGCTAGGATCACCAAGCGTAACACACGTGCTCAAAGTGGTCGTACTGAGGCACTTAACTAGGAGAGAAGGGTTGAGAGAGATTTAATAAGTAATAAAGCATTTAAATGATAAATAATAAAAAACTGTAAATAAAGTCCTAATTAGCCTATTCCATGCATTGCAAGGTTTATCCAAGAAGTTTGNAAAGAGCCATAATCTAGCTGAACATATAATTTCTGCAACAGCCAAAATGACAGCAATAAAATGAAACCTTTTTGTTACTACATCAAGTCTTTTCAAGAATGAAATTAAGCATCAAGCCTCAGCCAAATTTATAACAAATCATGTCTACTAATACTTTTGTTCAACCACAACCTNTTATAGACTTGGCGGCGCACTGCGAGCGATATCGCAGAGGACGACACAATATCACATACGCAATATCGCGAGGGATGTGATATTGCGATCGCCGCAATATCGTGTACGCGATATCGCATCCCATGCGATATCACGTCCCATCAGTTAAAAACCATATTTTTAACTTAAGAAACAAACACCTTACCATTACTCCAAATGATGGTCTCTATATAACTCATATATTATCTGATATTTTAATGGTATTGCTTGCAAATTAAGAATTTTACGAGTAGNTGATGGGACGGTGGGAAATCGACACTGGTCATGATGAAGGGGAAAGTAAAAACAGAGCACCATGAGCTTGCATGCGGCCATTGGCCATGCGCTGGTGGGCTTCATTCGCTCATAAGCAAACACATTTTTAAAAAAAGTTGAACAAGCATCCATAGTCATCATGTTCATGACTCATGACCCATAACGATGACCCTGTTTTGTTTTGTTTTTTCTTTTTTCAGCAGAGATGGGAAAAATAACAAATACCAGCAATGACCAATAAACACGCGCGAATGTGTGAGTCATGGCGGAACTTTGGCGGCAATCCATTCAAATGCAATGTTTACCTCGCACGCCCCATCCCAAACTTGATTTCCGTATGACCCAAACTTGGCCCTTTGGCCTTCGATTACCAAAGTAGCCCTTTCGTGATTTCCGTGTGTTCGTTTATTAATTTGTGCTCCCCTGTTTTCTGTGGTCTGTGTCATGCCGATGCCATGATCGTGATTGCTTGTCGGCCACTTAATGAAATGAATTTTCTGGTAAGATTTTATGCACAATGCCGACAGAAGAAAAAAGAAAAAGGCAAGGCAAGGCAACAATTTCAATGTAACATACAGATCCTGACAAAATTTCATTGGAAATTATCTGGGGCAACCGCCATTTTTGAATTGACATAGCGAGTGACGTCAAAAGATTCATGCACCAAGCAAATGAAACACCGCAAGCAAATGAACAAATTNGAATAAAATGAAACCCTTTTGTTACTACATCCAGTCTTTTCAAGAATGAAATTAAGCATCAAGCCTCAACCAAATTTGTAACAAATCATGTCTGCTAATACTTTTGTTCAACCACAACCTGTGAGTAGTGCTGTAGGGCCATAGATGAACAAATTATAAGAAAATACAACTTAACTAAACTAAACACACCCCAGTAACTCACTCACGTCACCTACGATGATTGAAAACGTTTGAGACGGTGGGAAATCGGCACTGGTCATGATGAAGGGGAAAGTAAAAACAGAGCGCCATGAGCTTTCATACGGCCATTGGCCATGCGCTGGTGGGCTTCGTTGCTCATAAGCAAACACATTTTTAAAAAAAGTTGAACAAGCATCCATCGTCATCATGTTGATGACTCATGACCCATCGTCATCATGTTGATGACTCATGACCCATGACGATGACCCTGTTTTGTTTTGTTTTTTCCTTTTTTAGCAGAGATGAGTAAAAGAGTAAATACCAGCAATGACCAATAAACACGAATGTGTGAGTCATGGCAGAACTTTGGCGCTCACAAAGGCCAATCCATTCAAATGCAATGTTTACCTCGCACGCCCCGTTCCAAACTTGGCCCTTCGGCCTTCGATTACCAAAGTAGCCCTTTCGTGATTTCCATGTGTTTGTTTATTAATTGGTGCTCCCCTGTTTTCTGTGGTCTGTGTCATGTCGATGCCATGAATCGTGATTGCTTGCTGGCACTTAATGAAATGAATTTTCTGGTAAGATTCAGAGTAGGAGCATATACGTAAGATTTTAATGCACAATGCAGACATAAGAACAAGGCAAGAGGCCAAGAAAGGCAAGGCAACAATTTCAATGTAACATACAGATCCTGACACAATTTCATTGAAAATTATGAAATCCCTAACCTAACTGCAGTACACGCTTCCAAATTCAACGCACCCGTTCTGATTCCACTTACAACCGCCATTTTTAAATTGAAACAGCGAGTCACGTCAAAAGATTCATGCACCAAGCAAATGAAACACCGCAACCAAGCAAATGAACTAATTTGGTTTACATTCAAACACAAGCTGATACGAAGCCATTCAAGGCGCATGCTAGATCGACTTTAACATAGCAGTCTTAATGATGCTGATACCTTTTTAAATTGAAACAGCGAGTGACGTCAAAAGATTCATGCACCAAGCAAATGAAACACCGCAAGCAAATGAACTAATTTGGTTTACATTCAAACACAAGCTGATACGAAGCTATTCAAGGCGCATGCTAGATCGACTTTAACATAGCAGTCTTAATGATGCTGATACCTTTGAAAATGTTGGCTATTACAGTAACCAAATGTTCTAAAAGTCAGTTCGCCGATGTTGAATTTAGAGCATAGTTACTAGAAATGTGACCCAAAACGGTCAAAGCAAAAGTTGTAGAAAAGAAACAGCATAAAGAATCCAAGCAATAATTTAGAAAAGTTTGAATATTTTCATGTCAAAAATGAAACAGAAGTGATACATGGGAAAAGAACTACCAATATAACTCATATATCTTTTGAAAGAAATTACAGTTTATGGCCAAATATCCTTAATTTAAATGTATTTAATTTAATAAATATGGGAAAACCTTTCGGTTTTCTAGTAAAATATATTAATATGCCAGGAACAGTAAACACCTAAAGCAAAGGCATTTTGAAAAGGTTTCTTTGTGGAAACAGAAAACATTAGCAATCCTTTGAGTTTCTTTCAACTAGGATTTATAGTAGTTTTGGTAGGCTACCAGGGAAGGTGCATATTGTAGTGCTATTGTAGTCAACGTATTAGTCATTTTAAATTGGCAATTCAATCTAGCGAGTAGGTATGTAGAGTATGGGTTACATGTAATTTTTAACTAGTTGTGAGGATGATACTAACCTAAGGTTACATAGTTGCAGGTAGGTCATATTGATGACGTTGTCAACTTTTAAGTTTTTCTTTCATATCTTAGTGGTGTTGGTTACAACTCACCATGATTCTACTGCAAGTCCCAATATAATATAATCACAACTGAGTACTAGAGCTGTAACTTGCAAT
>MNCI01002250.1:841610-853768 GCA_015680685.1 Gnetum montanum
AAAACATTGTAAAATATAGAACAAGTACAATATAAATCCAAAATATTGTTAATGCTTAAAAATTGCAATATTACCATTAAATTGAAACAAGAAAATTTGCAACGGTATGGAGGACATCAAATCCATTTCCTTACTCAAGAGCCATAATCTGGCCAAACATATAATTTCTGCAACAGCCAAAATGATAGCAATAAAATGAAACCCTTTTGTTACTACATCCAGTCTTTTCAAGAATGAAATTAAGCATCAAGCCTCAACCAAATTTGTACCAAATCATGTCTGCTAATACTTTTGTTCAACCACAACCTATGAGTAGTGCTGTAGGGCCATGTTGAAGATGAACAAATTATAAGAAAATACAACTTAACTAAACTAATCACAGCCCAGTAACTCACTCACGTCACCTACGATGGGACGGTGGGAAATCGGCACTGGTCATGATGAAGGGGAAAGTAAAAACAGAGCGCCATGAGCTTGCATACGGCCATTGGCCATGCGCTGGTGGGCTTCGTTCCCTCATAAGCAAACACATTTTTAAAAAAAGTTGAACAAGCATCGATCGTCATCATGTTCATGACTCATGACCCATGACGATGACCCTGTTTTGTTTTGTTTTTTCTTTTTTTAGCAGAGATGAGAAAAAGAACAAATACCAGCAATGACCAATAAACACGCGTAAATGTGTGAGTCATGGCGGAACTTTGGCGCTCGCAAAGGCCAATCCATTCAAATGCAATGTTTACCTCGCACGCCCCATCCCAAACTTGATTTCCGTATGACCCAAACTTGGCCCTTCGGCCTTCGATTACCAAAGTAGCCCTTTCGTGATTTCCATGTGTTTGTTTATTAATTGGTGCTCCCCTGTTTTCTGTGGTCTGTGTCATGTCGATGCCATGAATCGTGATTGCTTGCTGGCACTTAATGAAATGAATTTTCTAGTAAGATTCAGAGTAGGAGAATATACGTAAGATTTTAATGCACAATGCAGAGATAAGAACAAGGCAAGAGGCCAGGAAAGGCAAGGCAAGGCAACAATTTCAATGTAACATACAGATCCTGACAAAATTTCATTGGAAATTATGAAATACTTAACCAAAATCTGCAGCTTCCAAATTCAACGCACCACTTGCAACCGCCATTTTTAAATTGAAACAGTGAGTGACGTCAAAAGATTCATGCACCAGGCAAATGAAACTCCGCAACCAAGCACATGAACAAATTTGGTTTACATTCAAACACAAGCTGACACGAAGCCATTCAAGGCGCATGCTAGATCGACTTTAACATAGCAGTCTTAATGATGCTGATACTTTGAAAATGTTGGCTATTACAGTAACCAAATGTTCTAAAAGTCAGTTCGCCGATGTTGAATTTAGAGCATAGTTACTAGAAATGTGACGGAGAACTGTCAAAGGAAAAGGTTGTAGAAAAGAAACAGCATAAAGAATCCAAGCAATAATTTAGAAAAATTTGAATATTTTCATGTCAAAAATGAAACAGGGAAAAGAACTACCAATATAACTCATATATATTTTGAAAGAAATTACAGTTTATGGCCAAATATCCTTAATTTAAATGTATTTAATTTAATAACTATGGAAAACCTTTCGCTTTTCTAGTAAAATATATTAATATGCCAGGAACAGTAAACACCTAAAGCAAAGGCATTTTGAAAAGGTTTCTTTGTGGAAACAGAAAACATTAGCAATCCTTTGAGTTTCTTTCAACTAGGATTTATAGTAGTTTTGGTAGGCTACCAGGGAAGGTGCATATTGTAGTGCTATTGTAGTCAACGTATTAGTCATTTTAAATTGGCAATTCAATCTAGCGAGTAGGTATGTAGAGTATGGGTTACATG
Source organism: Gnetum montanum (assembly GCA_015680685.1). Taxonomy (NCBI): domain Eukaryota; kingdom Viridiplantae; phylum Streptophyta; class Gnetopsida; order Gnetales; family Gnetaceae; genus Gnetum; species Gnetum montanum. The sequence goes on from MNCI01002250.1 coordinate 843,469, forward strand.
TAATTTTTAACTAGTTGTGAGGATGATACTAACCTAAGGTTACATAGTTGCAGGTAGGTCATATTGACGAAGTTGTCAACTTTTAAGTTTTTCTTTCATATCTTAGTGGTGTTGGTTACAACTCACCATGATTCTACTGCAAGTCCCAATATAATATAATCACAACTGAGTACTAGAGCTGTAACTTGCAATATTATAATCACAATATAATATAATCACAACTGAGTACTAGAGCTGTAACTTGCAATTGGCTTACACTTGTAAAGACAAGTTAAAATTATTTTAAGTGTCAAACGAAAACTTAACTATTAAGGAACTATTAAGGAAAATTATAAAGAGAGCTGGAACAGAAGTGTATAAGATTCTCTCCAGAAACTTTTAATTTAGTTTAAATTAAAAAAAAGATATAAGATTGTTTCCAGAAACTTTTAATTTAATTTAAATTAAAAAAGATATTTAGTTCAGCAAACATATCTTTGAATCTCCAGTCAGCCAAGCTAATCATGCTGCGCTGAAGCAAGGATGGTATGCTGAACCAATCATGCTGAAGCAAGGATGGTCCCACTGTAGAGCTGTGGATAAATTCAGGCCACAATCAAGAAACTGAAAGCAAGCAAGAAAGAGACTCAGAACTCAAACTTTCAGTTACCAGATCATCCAACTTAGTAAGTAAGCTATGGCGATGGAGAAGGAAACACTGAGAGTGCAACCACTGTCAGAAAGATTGCTAGCAAAGGGCAACTGTGCCTCTCTAACACTGCCGGCGCAATATGTGCAATCGGAGGGCCAGAGGGTGCCGGCGGTGTCCGGCAGTGTGCCGGTGATTGATGTATCCCTTCTCCACGGCACGGCGGAGGAGCGCAAAGAAACGGTGAACCGGATCGGTGCTGCGTGCCGTGAATGGGGAATCTTCTTCGCCGTGAACCACGGCATCTCCGGCGAGCTGATCCAGGAGCTCCGGACTGTGGGTGAGGCATTTTTCCAACTTCCGCAGGCCGAGAAGGAGGCCTACACAGCACGTCGAGTGCCGGATAAGCCGATTGCAGAAGGGTATGCCATCTCTGCACAAGGCTACGGCATCGGCTCCAACACCGACAAGACCCCGAAACTAGGCTGGGTTGATTACTACTTCCACCTGCTTGCCCCTCCCTCGCAGGTTAACCATGCCGTTTGGCCCGCTCACCATCCCCGTTACAGGTAAAATCAGCTACAGTCTTGATACTGATTGTTTTGCATGAAATTAATAGCCTTGAATGTTTGATACCAAAGTGGAACTGCTCTTACCTTTCTGTATTCAGATATCGTTACTCTTTAAAGCTTTTGAAAAAAATCGGTAAACTGTGTAAAAATTAGTTTTTCACCAAAAGCTAGATGAGTGGATAAAGGGTATTGAAATTCAATGCATACTTTAGCTTCATGTGCGTTTGCTTGCAATTCAAAATCCAGGTAGTATCTTTAATGGAGACCATTTAGCATTATAATTGTGAACCGATGAACAAGATTTTTGACACATTTGCCTGGTATGCAGGGAGATAACGGAGAAGTACAATGAAGGCCTAACACCAGTAGCGAAGGCACTGATGGAAGCCATGGATGAGCACCTGGGTCTTAACCCCGGTAGCCTTGCAAAGGCCGTGGGAGGCATGGATGAGATGGATGTGCTGATAAAACTGAGCTACTACCCACCTTGCCCACGTCCAGACCTAGTCTTTGGTGTGGCACCACACACCGATTTGTCTGCACTAACTCTGTTACTGAGCAACGGTGTCCCTGGCCTCAATGTGTGCCGCAGTGACGGTGTCTGGGTTGCTGTCGAGGGCGCCGGGGTGCCCGACGGAGCACTGATTGTGCATATCGGTGACAAGCTCAAGATTGCTTCAGCTGGTGCTTTCTGTAATGTTCTCCACCGGAGCACCGTGGAGAGTGACCGTGTCCGAATGTCATGGCCGGTGTTCTATATGCCGCCGCTGGACGCTGTGGTTGAGCCCGTGCCGGAGCTCCGTGGCCAGAGCTCGCTTTCACCGGAGTTTACCCCTTTGCCTTACCGTGAATTCTTGCGTCTCAAGTTCAGCAACAAAAACACTGGGGTTTAACTGATGATGATAATGAGGGTCCTAATGTAGTTGATCAGTGAATCTCTTTCTACGTCATATCATAAATGTATGCAGTTAGTATGATGTTCAAAAGTAGGCTAGGATCCGGGTTCGTGAATAATGTGAGGTCATGCATGAAAGAATTTAACAGTTTGTGACTGCTTCATTGAAATTCATGCTACTGATGTCTCTTGCAATAAAGTTATAATCTACTTCTTTTTATGTTTTGGTTTTTGTTATTTCTTTGGATCCTTCGGAGGGAGGATTGAAAAATTACTGAGTTGCAGTCTAATTGTATGAACCCAGAATAATGGCTACGAAATTTCCCGGGAAGTAATGTTTTTGAATCCAGAATAATGGCGGTGGAAATTCCATGGAAGTAATATTTTTTGAATGTGAATGTCACCTGCAGAATATGCGTCAAACATCCAAGAGTAGTATAATACGCAAAAGCCCTTTATATTTTTAATATTAAAATGTTGTTTTAAGCTTTCTAAACCTTGATGAGCATTTCAAAACATTAGGGCACCATATGCTTGACTCTTCTCCGTCATAAAAGTATTAAAGTCATTCCATGTGCTGGAGAATAAAACTACCATCTTATGATATATCTTTGTATGGATGTTATTAAATTTTTAAATATGGTTAAGAGAACATTTTCATGATAATTTTTATCGCAAGAATTATTTAACATTGGTTTTGATTTTTTTTAACATGAAAATGTTCTCCAGGTAATTTGAAAAAGAAAACTATTCTCTCGACACCTAATAAATACATATTATAAAAATACATCTAAACTATTAATCTTCTTGATAATTATAAAGATTTCCCGAATGCTTATCATATCCAGTCCAGTTTACCATTTTTAAAAGTGTTATACTGCAACTTGGATATATTCTGCACGGTTTTGGGCACCTGTAAGTTCAGAATATTAAACCGTGTAATTATCATTGTGTAGCATTTTGCGTAAAGAACTGCATTTCAAAATTTGCAATAACAATAACAGTTATTTGACTTATTTCAGCAGTTAACAAATTTGTAAGATACTCCCTTGGCATTGGATGGGTGGTCAAATTTTGAAAACTTTTTTTTTGGGACGCGAAACATAAAAGATTGTTCACACCTATGTGGGCCGGGCGAATCTGGCAGAAATTTCACACAGTTCGGGGCTGGTATGTGTAAAGAAGCACACTAAATTCGCAACAGGTACTTTTCCTACAAATATTTTTATTTTGCGACCAAGATATCAAGTAACAGAGAAATCTTGCACCTTGCAAACACAAATCCCTTACACTGTAATATAAAATATACATGCAAAAATACATTTAGTGTAAGATTTATAAAAATTCATGGGAGTTGTCATTTTCCCTGTTCATAAATATATTTTAATTTTTTTTATTCACATCCCGGGTTGAACCAGTAACCATCTTTTTTAGTGTTACATATCAGATTGCTTTTATGCATAGGTTCACACAAACAAATTTTAAAAGCAATGCCTGTCTACTATGCATCAAATGAATCCAATTCTTGGATGCGAGGAATCCAGGATTTAATTCAATTCGCATTTGGGTACACAAGCATATGCAAAGACTGTGGGAAAGTGAATTACAAAATAAAAAAAATATTTAAATTAAATATTTTTAAGTTTTTTTGCATTTTACATCTATAAAATATCTTTTTTAATTTAAATTAAATTAAAAGTTTCTAGAGAGAATATTATAAGCTTCTTCTGGTCGGGCTCGGCCCCCCACCTGGCTTCTTTTTGAGAATCTCCGGTTTATCTGCTACTAGGCATTCTTTACATAGTCAATTACTGCAGGCAGGGTGCAACATTCCAAGAAGCCTGGTTCGACTTGCAACTTGCAGCTGCCAATTTTCAACCAGAGAGTAGAACTAAAAAGCCATATTGTCCTACTGCATCCGTCATTGTTCTCTCATTGATGCACACGAGAAGTTAAAAGAGTGAAGTTACATGATATTCTTCACAAGGAAATGAGAAATGAGAGGGGCGCTGCCACCATCCATGATAATGACAATTAAGATTACTGCGGACCTTACATTCCAAAATCCAAGGTGATCATATACGTTAAAAATGTTAGTTGGCTTTCAAATTTCTCTCTCATGGAGACCAGAGTTCAACCACGTGCAAGGCCAGTGAGTCAAGACACGAAACCAGAGGTCAACAACATGCATCTAAACTATTAATCTTCTTACTAATTCTAAAGATTTCCTGAATGCTATCAAACCCAATCCAGTTTCCCATTCTTAAAAGGTGTTATCTGCTACTAGGCATTCTTTCCATAGTCAACACACTGATGCAGGCAAGGTGGGACATTCCAAGAAGTGGTTCCACTTCCAACTTCCAACTACCAATTTTGAACCAGAGAGTAAAACTTAAAAGCCATGTCCTACTGCATCCGTCATTGTTGTCTCATTGAACTTGGACACGAATGCACACGAAAAGAAAAAAGAGTGAAGTTACAAGATATTTGTCAAAAGGAAATGAGAAATGAGAGAGTGGATCGCTGCCACCATGCATGATTCTGACAATTAAGATTACTGCGGACCTTACATTCCAAAATCCAAGGTGATCATGGCTTTCAAATTTTTCTTTCATGGAGACCAGAGTTCAACGACGTGCAAGGAAAGTTACGAAACGAGAGGTCAACCACGTGCAAGGAAAGTCAAGACGCACCAAACATTGAAAGGTACATAGGCAGTAATCACAACGCTACTCAGAGCATCATAATAGAGACGAGTCATATAAAACACCCTTGAAGTCCAAACAAAATTATAAGAGGTGAGGTGGTGATGCCATCCGCGTGCAATTTTCATATTCAAATACAAAGAAGACTCACTGAGTTAAGTCTCCCTATGTGACCGAACCACCACGCAAGATTTCATGTGGCCAGATTCAGCATTGAGCACATGAAGACCTAATCATATTATTTGGGACAGTTGAATTGAATGTTCTCCGGTGGAAAATTTGAATATTTTGATTGGGTGGTGCAACTTTTTCTTTTAAAATTGTCGTTATAGTAGCCTTATTCTAACAAAATGGGTTGTTTCTGTTTGAAAAAGAAATTGAAATGGAAGAGAAGGTATGACATCTATACAAAAAAATTAGAGAAAGTACTTTTATTTCATAGAAAATAAAAATTGATTCAACAAAGTGGCTAAGGACACCTTGAAGTAACAAAAGTATATCAAATAAACTTTTTGCTGTATTATATTTATTCTGTAATTTATCTTTATAAAAGCAAAATCTTTATAATTTGCGTATTCTTCATATCACCTTCATTTTCGTAATACATTTTTTTTTTTGTTAATGTGGCAATGATTCTTTGATTGATGGATCCTTCAAAAGGCTACGTCGACATGCCTTGTCGATGCATGGTTAGATGCATCAACACAAATGTGTTGATACAGTGTCCAGTCTTGCCTATTTAAATGCACATACCCATTGCATTTATGGCACATTAAGATAATAGTGTAGCCAAACTCTTGTAGTTTTTTTTGTCAAAGTTAGGATATTTTCTAAGTGCCTAAAGTAGGACTTCAAGGATTGTACAAATCCTTATTCAAACATCAATGTATCTAAACACTTTAATGTGTTCGCAATAGAGATGAGATTCTTGGAATTCTTTGCAACACTTAAGAATAGTTTAAATGTTTTCATTCATGCACTTTATTACTCATGCATTTTATATTCATATCCTTAGTTAATTAATACATTTAATAATAACACATAAGTATGACTATCTCAAACATACCATTAACGCTTAGTAATCTCATTAGTGTTATTGCTTGGTTCACCTAGTAGCCTAACACTTGGTAACCTAGTAGCATTTGTAACAAGTTTAGGATGTGGATGGAAGGTGCGACCAAATGCTAATGTTAAGATAGTTAGATTAAAGCATTAGATAGCTCATTAACCAATTTACAATTAATTACCTTTGTTTTACACTTGGCGTAAATCAAATGAAATATAAAATATAAATAAAAATCATGTACCTTGGCTTACACTTAACTATACACTTGAACTTACACAAGTGAAGCCAAAAAGACAACGATCATATTCCTAAGTCACTATCTTTGCCCATCGGTGCATTTAGGGGCTAAGTCTACAAAATTCAATCGAATTGTTGGTGCAACGCTTGTGATTCGTTTGGTTGGGCATAGGGTCTACTTGCTACTTATCATTGGTGTCATTGCCAGAGATTTATTCTAAGTGCACTAAATAGGAAAGATAGTGAAACCATCTAACAATGTTGTAAAGGAAGATTAATGCTAAATCATTAAGATACATAATAATAACAAATGCTCACTATTTTTGCACAATCAATGATATGGCTTCATCTCGTAGAGAAGATTCTCTACTACCATTCTGATGAGTGGCAAGGTACCCCTACACTCAACCATACGAATACGAGCGTTACACGTGCGATCCGGTCGAACTCCGCAGACTAAGTGCCTACATGCCTTATGGAACACTTAAGGTTAATAATTTGTTGTCTTCCCAGACTTACTTGTATTTGTCACGGTTGTATGGTTAAGTAAGTCTGAGGTATGTGATTTTTATATCTTTTATGTTTTATCTCCTATGCTAATGAGGTAAAGGGTGAAAAGACTAATTAACTAACTTTAACTAACTAACTAAGCCTTAATTAACCTAGCATCAGCATCCGTTCCCACTTGCCGTTCACACCCTAAATCAATGCAACCTTCTAGGATTACCAAATGCTAGTTGTTACTAGGATTACCAAGCGTAACGCACGTGCTCGAAGTGGTTGTACTGAATGCACTTAACTATGGGAGAAGGGTTGAGAGAGATTTAATTAACTAATAAAGCATTTAATATGATAAAAAATAAATAACAATAATTAAAATCCTAATTAGCTTAGTCCATGCACTGCAAGGTTTATCCAACAGTTCGTCTTTATTTCCGTACACAAACTTATGTTCAGGTACAATATTTGCTCGAATAAAATATCTGTTCACTTTGGAGCTCCTACTGTGGGCACATGGAAATTATTCTATCTCTGGAGAGGTAAAACTACTAGAGTTTCACTAAGGGTCTAGATCTAGATGAAGAAACAAGGGAGAGTTGCCTCTTATTTATAGACTTGGCGATGCACCGCGATATCGCATATGCGATATCGCGGGGGAAGACGCGATATCGCGTATGTGATATCGCGGGGGATGCGATGTCATGGTGGACACGATATTACATACGCGATATTGCGGCCCATGCGATATCGCGTCCCATCACATTCATAGGCAGATCCAATCAAAGGCAAGAGAGTTAGAAAATGCAAGTGCTCTAATAGTTCTAGGTTGTCTACACCCATCTAAATCCTTACACTTTGGACTTCACCTTCATCTTGCATTAGGACAAGTAGTTGTAATAGAGGGACATGGAGGGCAACATTGTGTTGTCTCTTACTTGATCTATTCCAGTGATGTTGTTGAATAATCTTATCAAGTTTGGCATTGTTGGACTTAATGCTGAGTACAAGGTTCAAGATCATCTCTATTGAGATTATCAGCCCATAGAGGCCTAATGGATAAAAGATCAGCAAATGGAAGCTTGATATGAGGATTCAAAGGACAAAAGGTTTTCTAACCACTTGTTTCTACAAATACACAAAGAAGGCAAGGACTTCTTTTTGGGTGCCTCCTAATACATAGATTCTCCTCTTCTCTTTAATGGAGAGACCCTTAACCAATAGTTGTAGTTAATTGTGGACAACCTTGGTGATGAGAAGAATGGATCTTAAGACCAAGGAGCCTTAAAATATGGCAACCATAGCCATTCATCTAGAGGTAGGGATAATAACAAGCACCAAGAGAGAGATAGACATGGTGACCAAGGTAGTGATGAAAGAAGAGGAGGTAGTAAGCATTGTTCTAGTGCTAATTCTTCTTTCTCTTCATCTTCATCATCATCCTCATCGTCTTCCTCCTCCAACTTCGACAAGAGAAGCTAAGGTTGGGCCCATGGAAAGAGTAATAGAGATTATGGTGGAGATGAACGGTGGGATAAGGACAATTGTAGATCCCTCTTCGACAATAGGGACTATGAGCATGAGCAATAATAGGGAGATGAACATCATAGAGAATGAGGGCACAACAAGACTCATAGTAGGCATCATGGCCATGATAAGGGCCACAAAGATTACTATAACTACGATGAGCCTATGCTAGCTACAAGAAATATGTTGAATATTTAAAAGGTTCATAGAATTCCCACTAGGTAGTTGAAGGATAGCCGCACTAAATAGTTGGATATGCACAATATCAACAAGTTTGAGGGGGATATAATTAAAATCCACAAAATCATTTACAAACCTTCCATGATGCCTGTGCCTTGAAAAATGTGAAGAGTGAATGCCGAAAGATAAAACTATTCCCAACGACATTCATAAAGGAAGTAGAAAGCTAGTATCGGTCCTTGAACCAATATCTATTTAGCAATGCAGTACAATGTTGGAGTTGTTCAATGACAAATACCAAACATACTCCAGAGTGTCCAATTTGAGGAGGCAAATCCAAGGTTGGAAACAAGGCATTCATGAGTCCTTGGATGTGGCCATGGGTAGGTATTACTCTTTGTTGCATCGATGCCCAAGCCATGAATACTTCCAATGGGATCAACTGTGCCATATCATAGATGGGCTCAAAACTAAAACAAGGAAAAACCTTGTGGTCTATGCCCAAGGGAGACTTTCTTAGCTAAGGATCCATTAGATTCAAAGGCTCATTGAGTAAGTGGCCAAAGAAGAAGGAGAACTAAAAAAATGAGAGTGTAGAAGAGAACAATAGAGATCCCTCCATCCACAAGAGGGAGTTTTGTTTTTGTGAGAATGAGGAGAAGGCATCGCTTGATGAAGTGGTATAATGGAAAACTTTGCCGATCCAAAAATTTGTTACTAAAATATCAGCTAAGATTGATAAGATGTGGGTCTCCTTGGATGAGAAGTTTCAAATTGCTCTAAAGATTGAAAAGAAAAGTAGATATCAAGGATATAGTAACTATGAATGAAGGAAGAAGAAGGAGGCTGAACAAAAATATCATAAAGATAAGGAAAAAGCTGTAGTGGTAGAGAAGATTGCAAATTCAAAATCTAATAATGATGGATATGACATCTTTCAATATGAACATCCCAAGGGATTTTCCTTGTATTGTCACACTTACAAAAATTTGGGATGTAGGCTTTAAATTATAGATTGGCAAAATGACAAGTACCTAGGAGGTTGCCTTATCCACAAGGCAACTATCGGTAGCAACTCCCCTAATAAGCTTACTATTTAAGTGGAGCACTACCTCAACCTCAAGAATGGTACCAATAATGGCAACACATACATTCATGGGGGATGTCACCTCCAAGGTAGCGGTACCCTTATCACTAACCTGATTGATGAGTGGCGAGGTATCCCTACACTCCACCATACGAATACGAGCGTACACGCGCGATTCGGTCGAACTCCGCAGACTAAATGCCTTAACGCCACAAGAAACACTTGGGGTTAATCGTTCGTTGTCTTCCCAGGCTTGCTTGTATGTGTCACGGTGTATGGTTAAGCAAGTCTGAGGTATGTGATTTTTTTGGTATTTTCGGCTTATCTTCTATGCTACCAGGAGAAAGGGTTGAGAAAACTAAACTAACTCTAACTAAGATCTAAGTCTAAATTAACTAGCGTCAGCATCCGTTCCCACTTGCCGGACACACCCTGAACTATGCAACTGCAGCTTACCAAACGCTAATCGTTACTGGGATCGCCACACGTAACGCAAGTGCTCGAAGTGGTCGTACTGAGGCACCTATTTAGCCTACGTGTGATAAGCAGCCGATTCCTTAGCCAGCCGTACACACCCGTGGGTGCTCGTAACTAAGTCGTACTTATCACACGATCTAGCCTAGCAATGAGCAGCCGATTCCTCAACTAGCCGTACACATTAGACCCGGGAGTTACCAAGCGCAGAATCCTGGAATACGCTACTGGGTTACCAAGCATCCAATGCTCGTAATTGAGTCGTACTCATGCATTGCGTCAAGCAGCCGATTCCTTGACTAGCCGTACACGTCCGTAGACGCTCGTAATCAAGTCGTACTTGAACGCACTAGGAAAGCAGGAAATAAAGCAATAAATGAAACCACGTTCTGCAAGGTTTATCCAAACAAGTTCATCTTTATTGCCGTACA
>MNCI01002250.1:853915-870287 GCA_015680685.1 Gnetum montanum
CGGGCACATGGGGAAAAATTCTAACTCTGGAGTGATCAATCTGCCAGAGCTTCGCTACACTAGCCAGGATTGGGAAATGAAGGGAGTGCCGCCTCTTATTTATAGAAATGGCGGCTGGACGCGATATCACGTACGCGATATCGCAGGAGAAGACGCGATATCGTGGCCTAGTGTAAATCGCGTCTCATCACTGATCCTTATAAATACTACGTTCAGCAGCTAGTCTCTCCACGTGACTCTTCTAGTCATGCTTCGTTTTCACACCACTACTACCTTATGGAGTACTAAAGAGCACCTTCTAAAAGAGGGGAGTCTCCATTTCCTTTCTATCCTCCTCAAGATTTTTCCACTTCTACACCACCATCATCATCTCCTCTACCACTTGCTCCATCCATAGAGGGTGAAATACTTGCCTAGCTATAGTAAAGAAATGCTATGAGGGCAATAAACTTGTAGTTAGCTCCTTAGCCAAGTGGTCATGAATCTAAGTTGTACAAGAGGTCATTTTTCAAAAGCAATAGCTCCATGAAGCCCTCACAAACATTTTTAGTTGTTAACCCTACTACTCTAGCCTCTAAAAGTCCCATTGAGTAACCTTCAAATCAAAGTACTTCCCAATTGCACACTTTCACGTTGATCCATGTGGTCACAAATTAGATCAAGGTTGGTTATCTTCCTAAGAAGAGATCTGACCTTGGGAGTCCTCTTATTTACCTGCAAATCATAGGGAATGAACCATGTAAGGCTCTTTTGGATTTAGGTTTTGGACTTAACTTGATTTCACATGAGAAGTACAACGCCTAGAACCTACCTTCTTTGAAAAAGAGCAACATCATATTTGAGTTGGCAAATCAATCCATCACTATTCCTTTGGGATTGGTGGAAGAAATTGTGACTACCGTTTGTGGATGGTCATATGCTACTGATTTCTTGGTGATCCATGTAGAGAATTGTAAATGGGACTTCCCTATCATTATGGGAAGAGTATGGCTAAGAACTATCATTACAAGGTTGGGGATTTGAGATCTTTTCTTTGAAATTTCTAAGGAAAATGAATTCAGAAAGATTGAGAAGAAAGGAGTTTCATGCATCACATATAATGACATAGGGTGTCATTGCATGCAAAGACTATGGCCCATTAAAGGCACATCACTTCAAGCATGCAATTAGTGTCCAAAAATTCAGAGGTTCATGTACATAGTAGCCATTAAGTAGGAAGGTACCTAGTGGTTGACAATAGATAATGAGGCTAGATCAACAATAGGCATGGAACTAACTAAGAGCCTCACCAGCTCATATGTTGAAAGCATGAATAAGTTGGAGTAGCTTCATTGCCAAATCTCTGATGTGCAAAGTGAAATCGACTAGGGAGAATTGGAGATCCCTAAAAGCTTTAAGTAAGAGCCCCTTGAGTTAAAGGCTCTATTGGTAGGAATGGAACATGCATTTCTAAAAAATGGCAAGGAAATAATGATTAATGCTACAATTGGTCCTACACAAAAGAAGAAATTGTTGGAAGTTATGAATAAATGGTGAACATCCTTCGCTTGGTCATATCATGAGCTAACCGAAATTGATCCTAGGATATGCTAGCATATAATCTATATAGACTCTTCTATCAAACCAAAGAGGCAGTCATAAAGATGTTTGAACCCAAAACTTAAACAAATTGTCAAGGAGGGGATTGAACAACTCCTCAAGGTTGGGTTGATTTACCCCATTGTGGATAGTGAGTGGGCTAGCCCACTTGTTATTGTGCCCAAGAAAGGAGGAAAGTGAAGAGTTTGTATTGACTTTTAACTATTGAATATGGAAATTTACAAAGATCATTTCCCATTTTCATTTGTAAGCTAAGTGTTAGATACCAGTGTGGGGCATTGCTACTACAACTTTCTGGATGGTTATAGTGGCTATAACCAAATCTAGATCACATCAAAGGATCAAACCAAGATAACATTCACAAGTCCTTGGGGAAATATTACATATAGAAAGATGTCCTTTAGCCTATGCAATGCTCCTACCACATTTCAACATTTAGTCTTATGCATCTTCCAACAGTAGATCGGTAGTGGGGTAGAAGTCTTAATGGATGACTTCTCTACCTATGGGGCTACATTTAAGAAAACCTTGAATCAGCTAGAGCAAGTTCTTTAATGATGTGTGGAGATAAGCCTAAGGCTTAATTAGTAGAAAAGCCACCTAATGGTGCAAGAGGGCATTATCTTGGAACACAAGATTTTGAACAAAGGGATCAAGGTAGACCTAGATAAAATAAAGGTCATCCAAGGAATAGCTAGATAACTAGAAATTATAAAGATTTGAGGTTATTCCTTGGCCACTTTGGTTACTATAGGTGCTTCATTTAGAACTTCTCATAGATCACCAAGTTGTTGATGAAGCTTATAAAGAAAGATGCACCATTTGTTTGGACCAAGGAATGTGAGAATGCATTCCAACAGTTACAATAAAAACTCATAGAAACTTCAATTCTATGGGTATCAGATTGATTTATGCCATTTCACATCATGAAAGATGTATCAAATTACACTTTGGGGGTCATGCTAACATAGATAGATGATCAAAAATGTCCATTCCATTGTGCAAGTAGAAGCATTATGGGTGTACAACTCAACTACACCATCATTGAAAAGGAGCTTATGAAAATGGTGTACACGTTAGAGAAATTTAGGCACTATGTGCTTGGATACAAAGTTTTTATGCACATTGACCATAGTGTCATTTAGTCCCTGATGAATAAGCTAATGGTGAGTCCCCATATCATATAGTGGTTCACAATCCTCTAGAAGTTTGATTGAACAATGCTTGATCGAAAAGGGACTAAGAATGTGGTAGTTGACCACTTGTCTTAGTTAAGATGGGATAACAAAGAGGATGAGAGTCCACTATCTAGTCAATTTCCTCATGAACTTCTCTTTGCTGGTGCTATTAATATTCAGAATCCTAAAGAAACAAACTAGTATGAGCACATCCTTTCCTATCTACTCACACAAGATATGCCATAAGAGTGGAACCACAAGAAAAAATAATAGTTTCTTCATTAGGCCAAATACTTTATGGAAATCAATGGTAACCTCTACAAGAGTTGCATAGATGGCCTAATATGATGCTATGCCCTTGATGGAGATCAACTTTGAGTTCTCCAGGATGCACATGAAGGTCCTTGTGGGGGCCACTATGTTGGGAGGAGGATGACTATTAAGATCCTCATGGCTAGGTATCATTGGCCTATAATCTTTAGAGATGCCCATCACTTCTTCCATTCTTGTGAAAAATGACAATGTGATGGAGGGATGGCCACGAGCATGGAATGGCCTCAACAGTGGATCCAACCATGGGAGCCTTCTAATCTTTAGAGGATTGATTTCATGGGGTCTATCAATCCTATGTCAAACGAAAAGACCTACATCATTGTGACTATTGATTATTGCACCAAATGGACTAAAGCCACAATCATCATTAACTATTCATCATCTTTGGAAGCCCAGTTTGTACAAGAAACTATTGTGAATAGGTTTGGTATGCCACAAGCACTAATTTCTGACAATGAAACACACTTTATGAGTGTCACTTTTTAACAGCTCATGCAATTCTTGGGGGTTGAACATAAATTAGTAACTCCATATCACCCAAAAGCCAATGGTCAAGCTAAGGTCACTAATAAGAAAATTACCCAAATACCAACACACATAGTTAGTATATATAGGAAGGGCTAGAGCAATAAACTCAACAATGCTCTTTGGGCTTATTATTCAATGTGGAAACTTCCTATTGGTTATTCTCCCTATGGGATAGTGTATAGGAAAATTTCAACCCTTTCCATTCAAGTTGAGCTTTGTACACTTTTAATGGCCTGTGACCTTGACTTGGACCTAAGTCTAGCCCAAAGAGAAAGGCTAATGAACCTTAACACACTAGACGAGAATATATTAGTGGTCTTGTCATTGAATGAAGTGCACAAGGCACATAACAAACAATGTCATGACCTTAGAATAAGGAGAGTAGAGTTTCAACTAGGAGATAAGGTGCTCTACTAGAACCCCATGCATGTACTTCAACTTACTAAATTCCAAACACTATGGAACAACCCTTACATTATATATGAAACTTTCCCATTTAAGGTCATGATGATATACCATCCTAACAACCCAAATAAAAGATTATTAGTAAACATCCAACAACTTAAACCTTTCCTAGAGACAAGAACAACTGATGACCAAGCACACTCAATCTTTCGGATCTCTCCCTTCCAACTTAGTTATGGGGGAGATGACCATCCACGCTGAAATCCTATAAGTGGCTTCTTAGTTTTCCAACTTTTTTTACATCATTTTTCGTACGTTTTTTTCTTGAATATTTTACAATATTTTCTATATTTTTCTTTATTTGGATTTTCTTACATGTCTTCTTTTTCTTTATTGCCATCAAGAATTTAGAGTCAAACACAATTGCTGATTGATGATGGTGAATTAAATTATAGTGCTCAAATTGATTACTTAATGATTGAATTTCAACATTGAGTTTTGACATTGATTAATGTAACATTGGTTTTTTCATGATATTAAGTAGTGAGCTCATGTCATCCACCCATTCCACAAAAACTCTATGGTGTTCTTTGGTTTTAAAATAATGAGGTCCTTTCTAATAACAACTTTGAAAAAACATGTGATCTTGGTGCTCTCCAACCTTGGAACGAATCAAGTAGACTTGGCAAGGGTGTGACTTCAAGGAAATTGATCACCTTTTCTACCTACCTATTGTCTAGATTTTTGTGGGTATTCTCATTGATTCCTCGCCATTCCTAATGTCAACCAATAACATGAAGCAATGGCTTTGCATGGTGTGGTTTCCATGAAAAAAAAATAACGTGGGAATTCAAAGCACATCCCTTAGAAGAAATAATGGGTTACAAGCATTGGTTATGGGGCGGGAAAGACATGCTACCCATGCCTAAAGGCATCCCTCTAACTAAGACCCTCTTCACTTCATGCTTATATTTTCTTCTCTATTTGGAATGATGGGTGATCTTTGGGGATGTTCATGAGCTCTAGCGGATCAAATGATCTCAAAGTGGGAATGCAAAGTCATTGGAAGTGGATGGTCTTGATTCCAACTAAGCATGTGATGTTTCCAAGATCACCTTAATCACAAACTCCACAAGGACTTCATGTTTCTGGAATGAGAAGCTCCATTCCATTCTCTGTCTCATCATCACTTCATTCCATTTGCCATCTCATTGCCTATTGTCATGATTAATCACTGTGTTCATTATGACATGTCTCAATTCTTTGGTGGATTCTTGGATGATTCAATTTTTAACAATTCATGACCATTAATCATCTATGGGAACCATGGACTCCTTGGTATGAGGGCATGCAAGGGCATTAGCTTACTATGGGAAGGATCTACTTGCATACTCGTTGGCTTGGATGATCAAATTTCCTATCCCTTAGTCATTTTTCTCTTGAATCTATTATTTTCCACTATGAGACATCTAGTTTTTGCACTCCTTGGCATGCAATCTCCAGCCAAATTTCTTTTCCCAACATATTCTACATCCTCTTCAATGATTTATGCTTAATCTAGGCTATTTTGGCTTCCTCTAAACTCTAATTTCATTGCACAACTCTTTTTTAATCCTTAGTTTTTATATGTGAAAATTTTTATCTATGGTTGCATCAATGCATCCCCATTGACGTAGCTTGATGCCTCATAACGCAAGGGAGTTTTGTAATTTTTAGAGCCTAGAGCCTTCTCGAAGCCATACCTTTCTAACTACTTGTCCAACTAAACTTGTTTTTCAACCTTTGAGCTACTAAAGATGAGCTTTAAGTCATGGGGGCCACAAACTTATAGTTTATGTTAGAAAATTTTTCAAAATTTTTGTAACTCCCCAAGATTTAACTAATAAAATATTATTAAAATCTTCAATCTACACTAAGCTAAACCTCATCAACAAGCTTAGGTAGCTAAATGAATAAAATAATTATAAAATAACCCATCTGCCATGATCACAACTAGCCTAAGTGTAACATTCTTAAATGAGAAAATGTATAAGATGCATTAATAGTTACATGTAAAACACTAATCCTAGGTTATGTCTATGATCATAGATGACACCAAAGAGACCATAGGATGAGTGACCATCCCAACCAAGGGAGAAGCAGCCGCAAGGAGGAAGGGGCCAGTAGCCACAATAGCTCTAAGATTGATGGGACCTTTTTGGGAGGAGCCCAAGCTGGAATTTGTTCATAATATTTCCACAATAGAGACAAGCTAGCCAAGGAAAGACAAGGTATCAAGGCCTAGGACAAATTTTGAGGTGACATTGGTTAAGGCCTACCTTGAGTGAATCCGTTCCAAGGAGGTCCATAGTTTGATTCTTCAGGAACTTAACTTTGGTGCCTTCTTGGACTTGGCACTAAAGGAGGTTAAGACTCAACTACAAGAGTCCCCCATGTGGCCTATCCTCACTTCTAGTGGGGAGTGGTACATGGGGAAAACCTATCTTTTTTGGAATAACTGACAAGTAGACAATATCGTCAAAATCAAAGACACCAACATCTCTTATTCGGTTAAGGACATTATACAGGCCCTCAGAATGCTTGATACTATGGCAATGTTGGTAGATATCCCCATGCAAGAAAATCTAGAAGCAAAGAAGAAGTGGATTAAGTGATGCTATGGGGTAAGCCGTAAGAAGTATAGCACACTAACCAAGGTAGAGAGGATCTATTTCAAGATTGTGGCCTACCACATAAACCCAATAGTAAGGCCTATCAAAGTCACTACCTTCTTTACCCATGCATGTGTCACTCTAAGTGGAAAATTTCTCATTAACCTCCCTTAGCTCATCTTCATGGATATTGTGAAACATTTTAAAGAAAACGAGTGAGGGAGGAAGACACTCTTCTTTTGGTGCTTAATTAGAAAACTTTGTAGAAGGGAAGGCACAACTTGTTATGCCAATGACACCATCCATCATGCTCCTACCACTTCTTCACAGGAGATAATGAAGGACAAAGCACTTGCAAAGTTGCTTAAGGAGGAGTGGCCACCACCACCACCTATCAAAGAGACAATATCATAGGCTTATGTCACTATTGAGCACATGAGAAAATTTCATGAATAGATGATGCAATAGTAGAAAGGCAAGGCAAGTGGTGGGGACCCATTAGTCTACCAGCCAACATTGAGCCATCTCAACGTAGTCACTAGAACAATAAGTTGGCTAGAGGAGATTGCCCCACTATTTTCTAACCAAAGAATGCAAGGGCCTACAATATCAAATCCAAGTGCCCAAGAGGCTATGGTGTCCATCCCTGAGCAATAGAAGTTTCCCAAAATTTCTAGAAATGCCACAACCTTCTTAGTACAGTTGGAGGAGAATGAGGGAACTACCATCTTGGTGATGTAGCACCATAGGTAGGAAATAGCAATAGAGGTGGTGGCTAATAGAGTGTTTGAAGCACTAAACATTTTTGTAGTAACTATGCCAGAGATTGCTACACTTAGGAATGTACATGCTTTTGCAACAATGACAAGAGGGAGGCTAAGCACAACACAACATGAGGAAGTGTTAGACCAATTTGTATGGACTGGGCAACCACTTCTAGAGATCTTTAATCTCTTGAGGAAAATCACTGCAACCTAGTTGGAGCTACTGGAAACAAAAGGTAAGCTCATCATAGAAAACACCTAACTTGAGGTAGTTACTAATGAGAACTGATGGTTGGCTATCGAGGTGGTAGAGTTGAGAGCCTAACTAGTTGATCCTATCATTCTTAGCCAAGCTATCACACAAGATGAAGGTGTCCTATAGCTTCAAAACTAATTAAAATAGGTTGAGAATGTTAAAGAGATAATGATTTTCGATGTGTCCTTATTGGAAGTTCTTGCTACCCACACCAATAAGGACTTGGTGCAAGTCCACAAGGAGAACTTGGCATTAATCAAAGACATTCATCACTTATGTAATATTGAGGAACAAAAAGACCAGATGGTTGAATTTGTGAGACAATAGTAGGAGTAGCTTGCCAAGGTGAACATGGACTTGAGAAGGTTGCCAGTAGAAAATAGAAATCTATCAATGAAGAAAGTCTAGGCACTTCACCAAAAAATAACCATTGAGGTAGCCACTTGGAAAAATGAGGCCCTAAAGTTCAAACATGTCAAAAATCATTACAAGGACTAGGTAGGGCTCTTCAAGGAGATGAATGAGAAGGAGATTTAATTGGCCAAGGTGAAAATGAATGAGGCCCTCCAACAACTCCAGCAAAGAGGCAATGTATGAAAACTGATCTTTGATGGTCTAAATGCCTACAACAAAGTAGAGATCCACTTGAAGGTGTTGCAAATTGAAGAAATGACAGAGTCCATGGAACTTGCCAACCTCTACTACATAAACTTGGTGACGTTGATAGTAGGAAGGCTAAGGTCAAAATTAGAAAAGTAGGTGGCCAACTTGGATCTCCTCTATGAGGCCTAGTTCAAGTATCATAAGGACACCAAGCAGAAGCTAAAAATAGCTAATGCTAAGCTTGAATTTCTCAGGAGCTAATTCACAGACCAATGATTGGTTGTTGAGAACCTAGCCAGAAGGATAAATGACTACCATGAACTGCAAAACCTTGTAAGGATGCTCATTATGGAACATAAATAATTTGTAGCATGGTTTGTCAATGTGGAGGAGTTATTCTCGGTAATGCCCTGTCTGTGGGATGTCCCCATACCAGCCCACATTGGTGAAGTTGAATGCACTGTTGAATGTCTTTCATCTTTCACTAGAAGTAGTAACTATAGCAAGACATTCATAGCCTTAGCCTCAACCACCATCACCATGAGCATCAAAGCCTAATGGATGTCCTTTAGCATCTCAAAAGCCTCCACTTCCTAGCATTGTTTGATCTTTTGTTTGTCTTTAGTAATCAAAGGATTATTGTGGGTCATTTTTGTAAAGGGTGTTGAATTTTTTGGTCCAAGACACCCATTTTTGTCATTTTTATAAATCTATATAATTCAACACTCAAAGTCAGTTATTTTGAGTTTGTCAGTCAATAATTCCATACCTTTCTGATTTTGTAAAGAGCTTGATCCTATTTTTGTTCACTCGAGAACGAGTTTTCATTTAGTTGTGAGGGTATGATGGATCATTTGACAGGCTATATCAACAGGCATGTGTTGACGCAACCTCGTCAACATAGCCTCATTGACGCATGGTTTGTCAATGCAGATGTGTTGATGTAATGTCTACTTTTGCCTATATAAATGCACATACCCATCACATTTATGGCATGTTAAGTCAATAATGTAGCTAAACTCTTGTGATTTCTTTCTATCAGAGTTAGAGTATTTTCTAAGTTCCCATAGTAGGACTTCAAGGATTGTATGAATCCTTATTCGAATATCAATGTATCTGAACACTTTGATGTGCTAGCAATAAAGATGAGATTCTTGGAATTCCTTGCAACACTTGAGAATAGTTTAAATGTTTTTATTCATGCACTTGATTACTTATGCATTTTATATTCATGTCCTTAGTTAATTAATACATTTAATAATAACACATAAGTACGACCGCCTCTAACATATCATTAACACTTGGTAATCCTAGTAGTGTTATCGCTTGGTTCATCCAGTAGCTTAACACATGGTAGCCTAGTAGCATTTGTAATGAGTTCAGGATGTGCATGGAAGGTGGGACTAGATGCTTATGTTAGGATAGTTATGTTAAACCATTAGATAGTTAATTAACTAATTTACAATTAATTACCTTTGTTTTACACTTAGCTTAAAACAAATAAAACATAAAATATAAATAAAAATCATGTGCCTTGGCTTACACTTAACCATACACTTGAACTTACACAAGTAAAGCCAAGAAGACAACAATCACATTCCTAAGTCACTATCTTTGCCCATCTGTGCATTTAGGGGCTAAGCCCATAGAATTTGACTAGATTGTTGGTGCAATGCTTGTGATTCATATGGTTGGGCATAGGGTCTACTTGTTGCTTATCAATGATCAAACCATCTGGGTATTATTCATAGTGTCTAGTTGCACATCTAGAATTTATGACAATATTTAACCAACCATCAATGATTTTATTCTTGGTAATCAACCCACTTTGTTTACTTTCTTTCTTTATATTTGGAAGTGTCTTCAACAACTTGTTCTCTATTCTATTTGGAAGCTTCATTGTGTAGTTGTTTTCTACTAATAAGGGCATAACTATGATTTCTCTTCATGAGTTAAACAATTAATTTATTTATTGCAATATTAACTTCCATTTGTTTTGTGGGTTCTTATTTTTATTACAACTTGTTTCTTATTTTGGATTGTTTCTTTCATTTTCTTTGGGAGAGTATTCTTCTTTTCTTTACAAGAGATGATAACTTATGATAGTGCTTCTAAACAAGGATAAATCTCGAAGCTTTTCCTACTCTAGAAGAGAGGTTTTTAGGATTGGTTGTAAAGATTTATGTACAATAATTTCTTAAAAATTATTCATTTTTTTGGGTCTAACACCACCCTATGAGTTAGTTATCTTAATTCTTTTTTACTATTTAGTTCTGACACAATCTTAGACATTTGTCTTTATTCTTGCAAAATCTTATATCTTCTTTTTTATTATATTTTTTATCATCATTATCACATAGCCTTGTCTCAACAACATGGAGTCTACTATTTTCTTAAAATTTTTTATATTTTCTTTTTTCTTACAAATCATAATTTGATATTGTTTAATAGTTCGAACACATGAACAAACCCTTTGAAAGTATTTCCCAAAGCTACAATTAATTTCTACATTGCACATGTTCCATTTCTCTAGCATTGAATCAACCATTTTAGACCGTTGAAGGGCTTGTGTGTATACTACATCCATGTGTTTGCAAAGCTCCACACTATGTCATCGTAGAGATAAGATAAACATATGCACAATTTGCTGACTCCTTCATACAATTACAATAATATATATCAGGGTGGGGCCTACTCATTAATTTTTGATACCACTTGCATTGACTTACATAGTCGATTCAAATTATTGAGCCCAAAAATCCTTGAAGTGAAATTTTTTGTTAGAACTGACACTAAATGACTATATGTACTCCTAGGAAATATAACCAACGTAAATGTTTTGTAGAAGTTATGTATAACTTTTATAATTTAGCACTATTTAATTTTTGATTAAATCTTAATGAGGCATTAGTCCAATGGTAAGCGTCTTAGCATAGATAATTGATGTCATAGGTTGATTCCAAAGGGCAATGCTAAGTTATAGACAAAAAGATTTTATAAAAGAAATGTTAACACTAGTATGGTTCAATAGAGCTAAAAGGATCTTAGTGGAAATAAGTAAAAATTTCATTTTAAGTTTTACTAATATTATACATTATAAGCAACTTGAAAATATAAAAAAGATATTAATTTGTCCAAAAATTTTACCACTTTAATACATGAGTTTGAGTGCTCTTAAATTTGGAATCTTAAGCTTGTTGGAAAGATTGTTCTGCAATCTATAAGCTTGTAAAATTTTAGATCAATTAAAATTTATTTAATGATTCAAATATATCCTAAAAAGGGGTCTTGATTAAAACTATTTAGCAGTAAAAATAGAAATTGGTAATTTACATGATAAATATCTATGTGATCTAAAAGAGAGTTATGGAGGCAATGAATTTTTTTAACTATTGTATCTTCATCTTAAAATTATCTTAACTACATAAAGTTAACTAACAATGACCTATTACCTTAATGGTATAAGTCTTGGCTTGGTCATAAATTGAATTAGCATTTTTTTATAAACTATTATAAATCTTGAGGTATGTTTCAATAATTTAGGGTTCCAATAACCCCTACATAAAGTTCGTTTTTAACTAACAACTGAATTTATATTAACATCCAAATCTTACATACCTTCCTTGCAAACCGGTTATATTTTAATTAATATCCGTCATTTGTTTCTCTCACGATTAATAAAACACGCTGGCTACTTCTCAAACCCTGTAAAATGATTTTCAGAAGCAATCCATACTGCAATTAATTGCTGCATTGCACGTGCTGTTGACGGTTTTATGTGCGGTGCAGTTGTAAAGCTTCGGTTATGTCCCACACAGAGATAAGATAAAGGCATAGCTTCCCTGACTTCTCCCCACAGTCATGGAAATATGTGCCGATAAAACCATGGCGGGGCACCAAACAATCATGGAAGTATGTGCCGATAAAACCATGGTGCGGCACGGTCATTAACTTTTGGAAGAGGGTTGCATCGAAATATCTGAAGTTCTGAAAATCCTCATACATTGACGCAAAACAATGGGCAAGACTTGTGTGAGTAGTTTTGAGCAGCGGATGCGGATTATCAGGGTTTTTGGATGGCTGATATTAACCATACATTTATTTTTACCTGGCTTCTTATTTTAAATGACGTGTGGCATTCAAATCCCCATTGCACCTACCTGAAAATTATGTATAAGTGAAATCAATTGTGCGGTGGTTCGCTGGTTTGTGGTTTGTGTGTATGGCTTGGAAAATCAAATGGCCATGGTTAGCTATACCAACAAGAAATCATAGCAACAGTAACTCAGGTACAAATAACATAGTTTAGTCAGCATCGTAAAAATAACATAGTTTAATCCGCATCGTAAAACATCGATTACTATCTTAGATTTGGTGCTCCAGTAAGCGAGCAACTAAACGCCTATATTATGCCACATCACAAGAACAGAAAATCAGATCAGCAATCACTGAAGTCTTTGAAACCGTCTCGCAATGTCTGCATCAAACCAAAAAATTCAGCAACGTATTTTTGAATCTGCAGTCAATTAAATCATGCTGAATCAAGGATGGTCCTGCTTGAGAGCTCTATAAATCAGGCCTGCGGCTGCGATAGGCATTGCAGAATTAACAGAACGAAAGTAAGAGACCCGGAGCTCAAACTTTCAATTATCAGATCATCCGACTGAGAACGCTATGGCGATGGAGAAAGAAACAGTGAGAGTGCAACCACTGGCAGAAAGATTGACAACAAAGGGCAACTGTGGCTCTCTACCATTGCCGGCGCAATATGTGCAGTCGGAGGTCGAGAGGGTGCCGGCGGTGTCCGGAAGTGTGCCGGTGATTGATGTATCCCTTCTCCACGGCACGGCGGAGGAGCGCAAAGAAACAGTGAACCGGATCGGTGCTGCGTGCCGTGAATGGGGAATCTTCTTCGCCGTGAACCACGGCGTCTCTGGCAAGCTCCTCCAGGAGGTCCGGACCATGGCTGAGGCATTTTTCCAACTTCCGCAGGCGGAGAAGGAGGCCTACAAAGCACATCGGACGCCGGGGAAGACGGTGGCAGAAGGTTATGCCACCACCGCAGACGGTTATGGCAGCACCCCGAGCACCGACACGACCCGGAAACTAGGCTGGGTTGATTACTACTTTCATTTGCTTGCGCCTCCTTCGCAGGTTAACCATGCCCTTTGGCCTGGTCACCATCCTCGCTACCGGTAGTATTTTTATGCTATATGAATTCTTGCTCACCATTCACCTCTTTGAAAAGCTTTGAAAAGCTTTAAACCTTCATCTGTCTTTAATTTTTAATTGTTGTATTGATTTTCCTTAAAGAATGATGCAATGCTTAAACCATCTTAAACATCCAACCTTTTTTTAATAAGCTGTCATCCGCTTTGTAGAGTTCAAATCATCTAATACATCATTGGCGTAACTTATATGAGTTGTAAAGCTACTTAATCTTTTTCTATGATATCTTTTGGGTTTTTTTCCTTGCTGTGATTTATTTTTCCCATATCTTATGTCTTTGGGTTTCTGAAAAGACTGATGTAGCAATTTCTTTAACAGGCTTTGCAGTCTAAACCATCTACAAAATAAATTAGTCTCTCATCTGCTTTGCACAATCCAACCATTTAATACACCGTTCCTGTAACTAACAGGAATTCTGAAGACATTCATTTTTTTCCTATGCATCTTTCTCTTTTTCTCCCTTTTAATGATTTTCTTGAAACAATAAGGTAGCAACCTTTTTCCTCACCTCATGTGCTATCCATAATCCAAGCTATCTGAACCAAAAAAGGCCACTTCCAGTCTTACTCTCTCTGAAGTCTATGCATAATTTCACATCACGAACAAGGCTTCTTACACAGTTACCTGATATGCAGGGAGACAATGGAGAAGTACAACGATAACCTAAAACCAGTAGCAAAGGCACTGATGGAAGCCATGGATGAGCACCTGGGTGTTAACTCCGGTAGCCTTGCAAAGGCCATGGGAGGCATGGACGCCATGGATGTGCTACTGAAACTGAGCTACTACCCACCATGCCCACGTCCAGACCTGGTTTTCGGCGTGACACCGCACACAGATGTGGCAGCACTAACTCTGCTACTGACCAACGGTGTCCCCGGACTCAACGTGCGTCGCAGTGACGGTGTCTGGGTTACCGTGGAGGGCCCCGGGCTGGCCGACGGATCGCTGATTGTGCATATCGGCGACCAACTTAAGATTGCCTCAGCTGGTGCATTCTGCAATGCCCTCCACCGGAGCACCGTGGAGAGTGACCGTGTCCGGATGTCATGGCCCGTTTTCTACATGCCGTCGCCTGACACCGTGGTTGAGCCGCTGCCAGAGCTCCTCGGCCAGAGCTCGCTTTCGCCGGAGTTTACCCCGTTGCCTTACCGTGAATTCATGCATCTCAAGCTCAGCAAAAAGCTCACCTGGATCTAACCCATGATGATAATAAGGGTCCTGGTGCAGTTAATAAGTTAATTAGCATGATGTTGTGAATTAGGATAGGGTCTGGGTTAAATGCTTTGGAGGGTAGCACATGTTTGACGAATCAATGCTACCCTACTCTTACATGAAGATCATAAATCATAATAAAGACTTCCTGAATGTTATCATATCCAATCTAATGTTAGCTTCCCATTTCTAAGGTATTCTATGCCAATATTCCACGATTTTGGGCACCTGCAAGGAACTATCATTTTTGCTTTTATGTAACATATTCGGTAAACTACCCTTCAAAATTTGCAATACCAACAAAAACGATATTAAGTTGCAAAATGCTTCCGCTGCTTTAGACGCTTAGTCAAACTTTGACGAAACGTTTTTCGGACCTGAAACATAAAATAGTATTCACACCAAATTTCAAAAGCAATGTCTGTCTGCTAGTGGGCATAGTCAACACAAAGGACGCAGACCGTGACATGCCCAAGAAACTCTGGTTCGCCTTGCAACCGTCAATTTTGAAAAGGAGGCCCCTGCGTTAAAAACTTTAGAAGCCATCTTGTATTACTGCATCTGTCGTCGTTAGATTTGACCGAGTAAAGTCACAAGATTT
Source organism: Gnetum montanum (assembly GCA_015680685.1). NCBI lineage: Eukaryota > Viridiplantae > Streptophyta > Gnetopsida > Gnetales > Gnetaceae > Gnetum > Gnetum montanum. The sequence goes on from MNCI01002250.1 coordinate 869,278, forward strand.
TCTGCCCCAAGGAAATGAGGCACTGCCACTATGCATGGTAATAACGGTTAAGATTACTTCGGACCTTACCTTCTAAAGTGATCATAAAGTGATCATATACGCTAAATAAGTTTGGTGGCTTTCAATTCTTGCTTGTTGAAACCAAAGCTCCAGCACAAGGGAAGCCCCTCAAGACTTAACAAATATTGAAATGGACATGGATAGTAATTATAACAATGTTGAAATCACTATAATAGAGAAGAGTGGGACTTTGCAATGGACACCAATCATCATAAAACCAAACCTCAAAGCGATGTGGGTTGATGATGCCATTCACGTGCAATTTGACATTCAATTACAAATAAGAATCACTGACTTAGGTCTCCTATGTGACCAAACCACCACTCAACATTTCATGTGGATAGATTCAACAACCTTAATTTGAGTGTTTCAATTGGGTGGTGGAAGTAGTGCAAGGGTTGGAAGGAAGATTCTTAATTTTGGATAATCCTCATGGTATCCATGTTCTAACAAAGTGGATTGGTTACCTATGTACTAAGAGCAAAATCCTTATGTGATTGTCATTTTAATGCTGGGGGGTGGGTTTCGACCCCGAAAAGAAGTTTTATTGAAATTAAAGGTGCATCAATTACAACAACTTGAATAAGGCATAGGGTTAAGGGGAAGGGAAAACTGAGAGCATTGTGAATGAAACTCAGGAAACGCCTTATAAATAAACGAGTATTAAGGGAAGAAACCCAAGTTGGGGAACAACCAAATGTCCACACATACTGGCTTGTTACAAAATAGAATGACATAGAATTAGATGAGGCAAAGAGCTCTCAATTAAGGATAGAAAGTTCCAATGGTGACTCCACATAATGAAAAGGGAAAGCTTCCTTGCAGAGATTACTGATGCTACGTGTAATTGGAACACACAGGTCTTTCCCATAGGTGCAAGAGATGAACCAATTGATGATTGTCTAGATTGAACTTGGATGCTTGAGATGTGAGTTGAAAATGGGTGAGGC
>MNCI01002250.1:873469-902860 GCA_015680685.1 Gnetum montanum
CCTCTTCCTACTCTTTTCTTTTAATTAAGACAAGAAGTAACCAATCTACAAGAATTGAAATCTCCTTATCTATAAGGGATCCCATAAATCATCAAGAAACATGTTCCTTGGATCCTCCTAGAATGGCAAAGAAGATTGACATAATTCCAAAGAAGATTGATTTTGAAAAATATCAATTTTTTATTGAAAATAAATATTCAAGTTTCATTGTAAGATAGTTGATTTTCAAATATCTATATCTCCTATATTTGTTTGTATTCTAAAGACAAATCACTTTCAAAAAGTGTAAGCTTTTTCAATATTCATCAACATTCATCATCAACATTAAGCAATTCATCAATTTCGTTCATCATCATTTCATTAACAATANCAATATTCATCAACGTTCATCTCTTCATCATTCATCATCAACATTAAGCAATTCATCAATTTTGTTCATCATCATTTCATTAACATTATTCAACATCATTATCATTATTTCTCATTTATTTAAATCATTAATCTATTAAAAATTCACTATTCATTGAACATTCTTATTACATCTTATCTCCAACTAGTTCTAAGTTTGAATTTCATATTTAGATTTAATCATTTCATCAAAGCTCTAGGGTGTCATCAACCTTCCTTGCATTTCAACAAGTCAAAAATCCACATTAGGGTTACTCTTGTGTTAAAAAATGTTAACCATTGAATAAAGATTATCCAAAGGGTTTTATATTTAAGTTTTTATTCAGTCCATAACTCTCTTGGATTGTAAAGATATTCATCCCACAAATCACCAATTTTAATTCTAAATGCTCAATAGTTCTATCCAATACCAATTTTTTTAATCCAAATTTGAATCACTAAATAAATTTTAATTGATCTAAAATCTTAAAGGATTATACATTGTAGAAGAAGCTTTCTGATAAGCCCAACATCAATTGAAAACTCATTTGGATCATAGAGTTATCACACTTTCAAAATTAGGAAAAATATTAGTTTTTTATAGTTGGATCACCCTTATTGATCTAGTCATCCCCTCTATTCTAAATCAGTGTTGGTCATGTCATCTTATTCAACGAATTACCCTTACTATGAAATTCATCAAAAATGTAACTCAAAATAACTTCATAATGAATTTTCCAAATAGAATAAAGAACAAGAGGTTAAAAACACTTATATATGTAAAGAAAGAAAATAGACAATGTAGGTTGATAATCAAAATTGATATTGTTAATGTTTCATTCAAAGTTATTCTAGATCATAGAAATATAATTTTAAGCATGTTGTGCAATTGGGCACTAATAAAAACCCTATGAAGATGAGTTTTCAATATTGCAAAAAGGACATGGAAGAGAAATAAATCCCATTTACTAGATACATTCAATACATAAGCTTGAATCAAAAAGGTAGATTTAATGGTTTTTAAGACTATGATAGAAATTATAAATGTTTAGGTAATTGAAGATTTATGTAAAATTTATAGATAACATGACATAGCGATAACATTCAAAATAAAGACTGAGAAAGAGGTAATTATGATGCAACTTTTATAAATAAAGGAAGAAAATTTAGAAAAAATGTCTAGCCTTAAAAGTTTTATTAATGTTTTAAAAATTTAAATTGTATAAGATGTCAAGTAATGTAGAAAGTTAAAACTTCAAAATAACATGAAAAGAAAAGCTCATTAGTTTTAGGAATGTTGATCAAGGTGTTCATCTTTGAAACTAATCCTAAAATCTCAAAAGAATAAAATTAACTGAAAGTGAAGAGATAACATCTACCTTGACAAATTTCACATTCCTCTATGTTAAGAATTAACTTAAAAGATAGGAGTCTACGAAAGCTAAATCTTCTAATCTCAAGGTTTGAAAATGTTAAAAATATAGGTTGCAAGTTCATCGTGACATGTAATAGGTCAAGATAAGTAGTGTAACCTAATAGTGACCTCAATGCAAGTTGTATCAAAAGAAAAATTTGCAAAACAACAACAAGTCTATTAGAGTTTGGTTTTACATCTCTTGGACAATCGTACAATACCAAGATCTTTCTCTATGAAAATAGTTAATAGAGAATTTGACTATTTAACAAATTTATAATCTTGAATGTAATTGGCATTCTTCATATTAACATTGCTTCATATTCTATAATCTTTTCTGAATTGACTTTATTCTTAGCTAGTTTATTACAAATTTAGCTCTTCTCATCTTTACCAGGGATTGCTTCATTAGTTAGACTTTACAAAATATTTCTTCATAAGTCTTTCTTTCTTTACATTACTACTATAATTTTCTATATGACCTTCCCTTCTTATTTAAAAAACTAAACTAGATTATGTATGGCACTTCTTTAATCTTCTCTTCTTATTTAAGAAACTAGATCCTAGTGTCACAAAGATATGTTTCTTATCTCTTGTAATCCTTCCTTCTTAAATTTGAGTTACTTCTCTAACCTTTTGGTTGTACTGCGCGGGTGCTCATTATAAATTTTGTGTTTCATAATGAATTCTTCATTTCTTCATCTGACAACTTCCTCTTCATCACTATGTGTATTGAAACTTATATAGGTCTCATGTTTCTTCTTTATTTTTTTTATGTTTTTCTTCTTTTAATAATCCATTTATTCTTGTTGGTCTTAATATTCTACACTTTTCTCTCTCTTCATGTTGTTCCTTCTATTCACACCTCTAACTTGTTCTTAGCTTTCTTATGTTTTATAGAAAGGTTGTGAAGGTTCCTAGGTTATAAATTGCATCTTCTCATTATGAATTGATGAAGAATGGTTACAAATGGTCTTGAATGATTACAAAATAATGATTGTACAATTCTTAACTTGTGTAGTTCAACATTCCCCTTCAAGCATTAGTTTCATAACTTCATTTGTTATTTCTTGTGATGTCATTTAGTGAAAATGATTGATTATAAGTGTATAACACTTTATGGTGTCCTGTCACAAATAATTATACATTTGTAAAAACTGATGGAATTACTCCCTTTCACTTATGAATTCATAAAAAGAGCAAATGATATTAATCTCTATAATGACATTATTTTCTCAATGCAACATTACATCATGGAGTTCCACTATGAGGAATGGACAAAGTGCATTCCATCTCAATTAGAAGAGAGGAGGGAGGCTTTAGTACAAATGATGATTCCATAGCTTAAGATTATCCTTTAGTAGCAGTAATTGTTTTAGATGATGATGTAGGAGGATGATCACTAATGTGCTGAAGAACTTTTGCAATGGCTATCTTAATTGATGTTTCTAAAGTTGGTAAAGGCTAAACTTCAAGCTACTTTGGATTCATGGTCATCTTTAAGAGCCACATCTCTTTTCATAGCTATGCAAGTATATCTTGATATGTAATGACTTTGTCCTCTGTTACACTTAACTTCAAACAGTATTCCTTAGCCAGTGTACTTGCTACATTTATATACTCTTTAGCTTTTTAGATATTTATGTACAATGCCTAATGCTCTCCTACAAGTTCTTGATTATTCTTACTTTAGTTATGAATTTTTACGACTAAGATCTTTTAACTCTTGTTTGTGTTATTCCTTCATCTTTGTAATCTCTATTGATGATCACAAGTGTTCACTAGTTGTATCTTAGGCCTAATTTATTTCTTGTATCATTCCATAGTTAAGTAATAAGCAAAGTTTTTACTTAACTCGCTCCCTAATCCAGTAGTTGTATCTTAGGCCTAATTTATTTCTTGTATCATTCCATAGTTGATGAGCAGTGAGTAGTCCCTACCCCTAACCATACATATCACAAGTTTTCACTAGTAATCTGGTTGAATTCTGTGGACTTTATCTCTCTAAATGCCAATAGCAAAGATAGTGACCTATGAACATGATCATTGTCTTCTTGACTTTACTTGTGTAGGTGCAAGTGTATGGTTAAGTGGAAGCCAAGATACATGATTTTTTATTAATTTTATATTTTATGTGATTATCCTAAGTGTGAAATAAAGTAGTTAATTGTGTATTAATCTAAGTAACTATCTAATGCCTTAGTTTACTTCTTAACATAAGTATCCAAGCCCCCCTTCCATACGCATCCTGAACTCATTATGATGCTACTGGGTTACCAAGTGTTAAGCTACTAGGCATACCAAGCAATAACACTACTTGGATTATTGATGAGTAATGAAGGTACCCCTACACTCAACCATATGAATCAGTAAGCATTCATGCATGAGCAACCAAGTTCCATAGACTCTATGTCTTTCAGTACACTAGTCTTCTAGGAAGTGAACCTTGTCCTAATTGTCATTCATTGTCTTCCTAATTACACTTGTGATATACAAAGGTATGGTTAAATGTAATCGAGGCATATGATTTTTATTGTTTTATGTTTTATGTTTCTTGGTATTTAAAGAGAGAGATGGAGTGGTTTAATAACTAATCTAGTTTAACTACTTGATGAATCTTTAACTAGTCCTAACATAAGCATCTGGTCCCACTTTTTGTACATGTCTTGAACCAATGTATCCATTGCTAGGTTACCAAGTGCTATGCTATTGGGCAAACCAAGCAATAACACTACTAAGATTACGAAGCAAATATATGTTTATGCTCAAAGAAATCATACTTATGTGCTTAATCTACTTAGCTTAATTAATTAACTACTTACTTAAATTTTAATTAAGCTTAATTAATTGCATTTTAAGGAAAATAATAACTGCATAAATAAATCATTAATTTGTTCTAAGTGTTGTAAGGTTTGATTAAATGGCTTGTATTTATTACCATACACACTGCTGTGGTTCAAGTACAACAATGCTTGAATAAAGATTCGTACACTTTCTAACTCCTACTGTAGGTACTCAGAGAAATATTCTAACTTTCAAATGGAAAAACTGCAAGAGCTTTGCTACAACTATGACTTGACTACCCTTAAACATGGTTGTAAGCTTGTATTTATAGTTTTTATTATAGAGCTACATCGATAGGGCCTCGTAGATGTTGTAAATGCTACATCGGTGTGGCCCTGTCAACGAGGCGACACCACGTAGATGGAAGCCCATTAATGAGGCCATGTTAATATGACACTTTGACACTCATCATACCCCCACAACTAAATGAAAAATCGTCCTTGAGTTCCTTTACAAATTTGGGAAGGTATGGGATTATTGACTAACTCTTGACACAATAAACAAACTCACTTGACAAAATTGAGTTCTCAAGTGGACAAATCAACACATTACAAAAATTGTGATGTTCATGACAAAAAATTGAACACCATGACATGACTATACAAAATTGCATAGTACATCCTATGATGGCATGAAGGTGGTGGAGAGGATTAGATAGTCCTAGCTAGTGGAGGTTCTTAAGGTTCTGAAGGACCTTCACTGGTTTCAAGCACGTGTGATGGTCAAGGTGGTCGTGGCTATTCTACTATGACTACAACCTCTACTGCAAGGCAAAAAGCATCTAGTAATGCCTTCATCTTCTCCTCCTTACTTCAGGGATCATTCATAGTCCATGTGGTGTCAGCAAGTGGGTTGGAATGGGAATATCCCATGGACAAGGCAATATTGGGAACAACTCTTTTACTTTGACAAACTAGGTAGTGAATTGTTTGCATTTGACATCAAATGCTCTTACTGCGTTCTACAACTCCTGGTAGTCATTCATTCTTTTGTACAAGTTCTCAACGGCAGATCTTTAATTAGTGTATTTTCCCTTGAGAACTTCAAGTTTAGCATTTGCCACTATAAAATTTTGCTTGGTGTCTTTATGATGCTTGAAATTGGCCTTGTATAATAAGTACAAGCTAGCCACTTGCTTTTCTAGTTTTGTTCATGGTCTTCTGGCAGTCAACATGGCTAAATTTGCATATTAGAGATTGGCGAGCTCCATGTATTCTGTCATCTCCTCAATTTGCAACTTCTTCATGCAGATTTTCACTTTATTGTAGGCATCTATCCCATCAACNCTCCAATAACTTCAACAAGGAAGAGAATTGTAGGAGCCTATAGTTGATGGGATAGATGCCTACAATAAAGTGAAAATCTGCATGAAGAAGTTGCAAATTGAGGAGATGACAGAATACATNTGCTTTAGCTAGTTACTCCTACTATTGATGGATGAAGTTGGTTAATTGTTATTTGTGCTCATCAACATGCCACAGGAAATGGTTCTCTATGGTTAACTATACATTTCCCTAGTGGGCCTGATCCAAGGATTTTTGAATTTTTTGCTATGTAGCTCTGCTAAGGATTGGTAGAAGACTATTGTTTTCATTGCACCTTCAACCCCTTTTAGTCTAGTGTGAAGCTGTTCAAGAGCTTTATCCATTGTTAATATTAGGTTGAGAAATGTAGGATCAGCAATTTGGGCTCTTAATTTGGCAACTTTAGTAGCCAAGCATTTGTTCAACTCCTTGGCTATTTCGGTTGCCCCTCTAAGATGATTTTTTTATCCCTTGCCTCCAACAGCTTTGACTAGGTTGTAGTAATATTGTTCAAAAGATCAAAGACATTCGGAAGTGGTTGCCTAGTTCCCACCAGTTGGTCTAGTAGTTCTTTAGGCTATGCTACATTTATTCTACCACTTGTGGTTCTTATGGACATCTGCACATTTTTGAGTGTAGTGATGTTTAGTATAGATGTTGTAGGTGCATTGAGGGTTTCAGCTATTTTGTCAACAACCACCTCTATTGTTGTCTCCTACCCTTGGTGTTGCATCACCAATATTGTTGCTCCCTCACCTTCTTCTAAGCATACTGAAAAGGTCATGACATTCCCATAAATTTTTGGGAGTGGTTGTTATTTTGTGAGAGATATCATGAACTCTCTAGCACTAGGACTTGATCTCATAGACAACTTCATTCTTTTGGCTAAGAAAATGGATCCACCTCCATCCATCAAGCTAATTGTTTAGGCCACTTCATTTAGGTGACTCATTGATGGTTTGTACACAAATGGATCCCTACCACTTGTGCCTACTCATTGCTCTTGTTTCCCCAAGATCCATTCTTGGTATTTGTGCAACTGTTGGATTGTTGCAGCGATGTTTGGCATAGTTGTTTGAGTGGCAGGTGGAGGTGGTGGTTGCTACTTTTCTTCTTGAATGGTCATTGTAGGTGTCTTATCTTTTATCATCTTTGCCCAATTAGTGGTCAAAGCATGGCTGACAACATCGTTTATATAATGGACTATTTCTCCCCTTTGACAAAGTTTTCTAATGAGGCATGGAAAGGCAAGTGCATTCCTTCCATGTTCATTTTCTTTAAACTGCTTCTCCATCTCTAAATAGATCAGCTATGGAAGGTTGATAGGGAATCTCCCACTCAGAGCAGTGCATGCATGGGTAGAAAAGATAGTGATATTGCTTGGCCTCATTGTGAAATTGAGGTGAAAGGTCACAATCTTGTGATGGGTCCTTTTTGTCGATGTAAGTGCACCAAACTCCTTGTGATCAACACCATATCATCATTACACCCATTCTTTTTTGATGTTGGGGTTTGCCTGCATTAGAATCTTAGCAAGACACGTCCTTGTTTCTGGCAACCCAAGCACTTCAGCAATGGCCTACACGAAGTAGGATATTGAGATGTCCTTGATTTTAATTGTTGAATTAGCCTACCTCTTGTTCCAGAATTGGAATGTCTCTCCCATGTACCATTTCCTAGTGGAAGTGATGATTGGCCACATGGGAGAGGTCTTTAGTTGGTCCTACACTTCCTTTAGTGCTTGCTCTAAGAAAGATCCAAAGTTTAGCTTCTAGATTACTATTTTTTTGGACCTCACTTAATTTGATTTGATTCAAGGAAGCTTCTATCAAGGTCACCTCAAGATTTGCTTATTGAACTGGTGCATCATCTCGATGGGAATGTTCTATTGCTGTTGCTGGTTTTGGAATTTGTCGAATAGATTCCACCTCAGCCTCTTCTCGAAGAGGACCTATGGCATGGGTTGTAAGTGGTTCTTCTTAAGCCTATTCTTGGCCCATTCCCATTGTAGATTGTTTCTCCCTTAGTTGAGATGGTCCTACTTCCTATGTGTGTTTTCCTTTTAGTGCCATCTGTAATCACAACACAGCCATTAATTAGTAGATATAATGTGTAACTTTAAATTGTAAAATACCTTCTCTGGTTAGTTAGTTATACTTTGGCTAAGGTTGGACCATGGTAGATTGATTATTTTATTATCATTTTATTAATTATTAATTATTTTTTATTATAAATGTTACTAGAGCTTGTTGGAAAGGTTTAACCTTTGTAGGAGTTAGAAAAATGGTGAAAAATTTTCTTAAAAAAATGGCACATTTGTGGCCCCCATGACTAAGAACTTACCTCTAGTAGCTACAGGGTTAAAGAATGGAGTGATTTGGATAAATGGTTAGCAAGTTATGGGCTCTGGAAGATTCTAGGTTCTAGAAATTTGAAAAACTCCCTTGGTGCTTGTGAGAAAATGTAAAAATTTCAAAGTGGGGTCACACACACACACACACACACACACACACACACATGCTATTTTTCCACTATGTCAATGAGGTTGTGTATATGGGGCCTCATATATGTGTTTGCTCCATTAATGGGGCCCCATATATAGAGCTCATAGGAAAAATTTTGAAATTTGAATATCATAAAAAATACAAGAAAATTTTCAATGAATTTGGGGTCCATGGAGTCCTGGAAAAGCCAAGAATATGATGACATCATTGAAGAGGGTCTTTGAAAGTTCAAAATTTCAAAAAATTGATGGAGAATGTATTTATTGAATAAAATATGTAAAGGAGCACATGATTTGATGCAGAAGATGGATATATGAAAGATTCTGATTATAAGAATGCCTAAGGATAAGGTGCTTAATGAACCTAACCAAGAGATATGCAAATGAATCCTCCCCATAGTAGGCACATCCCTTATTTTCCCTTGCACAACCTCAACCTAAATAGTTTGTGGGCCCCATAGGTGAATAATGGTTGATGGAAGTTAAGGATCAAAACCTAAAAGATTTTACCTAAGAATTTAAGTACGTTAGACCAAGATACCAAATCAAGAACATGGACTTTGGTAGTGAGGTGAGTTACGGATAGTAGGGATGGATGATGGAGAAGGTGGAATGGAATTCTAAATTGAGGTCATAAGAAGTCCCTTGTGGATTTTGTGTTTAAAATAACCTAAGGAGATCCATCCTAAGCTGAGATCAAAATCATCCTCTTTCAGTGGCTTTGCATCATCACTCCAAGGTTGATCTACCCCCTCAAGACACAAGAGTGCTCTTATAGAAAAACCACTATTCCATAAAGAGAAGAACAGAGAAGTAGGAAGTAAAAGAGGGTCTTAGTTATAGGGGACCTTCAAGCATGGGTAACATGTCTTTCTAGTTCCATAACTAGTGCTTGTAGCCTATTTATTTGGCTCAGGGATGTGGTTTGAATTCCCATAATGTTTTTTATTTTATTTTGTTGTTTTTTTTCCTTTTCTCTTCTTTTTTTTCTTTTTGGATGGGAACCATACCATGAAAAGACTTTATTCAACTTCTTATTATTTGTCGACATGGAATGGTAAGAAGTCTATGAAAACACTCAAGCACCCAAGTAAGTAGAAGAGTACAAAGAGTATTGAGTCCCCTTGAAGTCACACCATGTGCAAACCTTTGAATCCTTCTGAAGTTTGGAAACTACCAAGGTCACAAAGTTATTAAAAGTTTATTTCATGAAAAGGACCTCAAACTTCCAAAACAAGAAAAACCATAGAGTTTGTGAATGGGTGGATGTTGTGGACTCACTACTTGTTCCATGAAAAAAAAACCATGACTTAGCCATTGGTATAAAAATTCAAAAATAGAAACTAGACATTAGTAAAGAAAACATTAAGCACAAACCACCATTAGTAGCAGCTACAACACCACTATGTCTTGTTTGCAAAAAGCACATTTATTAGAAAAAATTTGAAAATCACTCTCAAATAGAGTAAAATATATTAGAAAGTGTAAAATATTCAAGAAAGATGTAAATATACTAATGATGGCATAAAACAAAAAATGGTGTAAAAATAGGAAAAAGTTTGAAAATAAAAAAAAGATGTAAAATAAGCAACTATAAAGACAAAAATTTGTAAAACAAAAAAATAGAAAAACAAAGGAGCCATGTGGATGAGTAGTATGGATGGTGTTCTCCCTCATCCTTGTGTTGGAAGGAGGAGATCTAAAAAATTGAGCATGGTTGTTCATCTATTGAGGTATTTATTGGATCGACTTGCTTGGGCTTATGGAAAGGTTTAATCTATTAGATGTTGACCAACTACTTTTTATTTGGGCTCTCAGGTTTGTATATGATCATGGCCCTAGAAGGAAAGGTTTTTTCAATTATAGAAGGCCCTTTCCATAACATTTGGAATTTAGTTTTTGAGGTATGTGTGTGGGATTATAGTAGAAAACCTTATCTCCTGGTTGAAATTTCACTTTCTGCATTCTAAGGTCATGTCATTACTTGTTGAATGCCTTGTGCACTTTATTCAAATATAGGACTACTAATCAATTCTTCTCTAGTACATTTAGGTTGATCAATCTTTCTTTTTGTGTTAGACTTAGGTTAAGACCTAGGTCACAGGTTGTTGAAAGTGTATGAAGCTCAAACTGAATTGGGAGCATTGGAAGTTTTCTATATACCAACTTGTAGAAAGAATAGCTAATAGGGAGTTTTCATGTTGAGTGGTAGGCCCAAAGAGCATCGTTGAGTTTTGTGCTTTAGTCCCTCATATATTTGCTAATGGTTCTTATTAGAATCTTTGTAATCTCCTTGTTAGTTACCTTTGCTTGACCATTGGCTTAGGGATGAAAGGGTGTTGTTAGTTTATGTTCAACCCTTAAGCATTACATGGGTTTTTGAAAAGTGGCACCTATAAAATGAGTTCCATTGTTAGAAATTAGTGCATGTGGCACCCCAAACCTATTTACAACATTTTTTTGGACAAATTGAGTAGCAGTCGATGATATATATAGTTAGTGACAGCTATTGCTTTTGTCCATTTGGTATAGTAGTTAATAGTGACGATTATGTATGCCTTCTTGTTGAACATGGGTGTGATGGAACCCATGAAGTCAATGTCCCATATGTCAAAGGGCTGTAGTGGTTGAATCCACTATTGAGGATCTCCATTTGAGCAGTTATCCCACCATCTTGTTGATAGCATTTACAAGATCAGAAAAACTGTTGGGAATCCCTAAAGATTGTAGGCCAATAGTATCCTACCATCAAAATTTTTATGCTCATGTGTCTCCTAGCATAGTGTCCTTTATAGGGGTCTTCATGAGCATCTTGGAGAACTCACAACTGATTTACATCAAGGACATACCAACAAACCAGGCCATCAGCACACACCTTGTAAAGGTGTCCATTGATTTTCATGAAGTGCTTTGCCTGGTAAAGAAACTATTATTTCTTTCTAAAGTTCAAATATTGTGACATTTCTTGAGTGAGAAGGAAACTGAAGATGTCATCATACCATTTTAATTTAGTAGGCACTTGATCAATTATCACTTCTGTAAAGAGGAGTTTATTTATAAATTGATTAGAGAGGGGACTCTCCTCCTCTTTCTTATCCCATCTTAACCAAGAGAGGTGGTCACTGATCACTTTCTTAGTTTCTTTTTGATCTACCATTGTGAGATCAAGTTCTTGTAAGATCACGAGCCACTATATGATACAGGGGCTCACCATTGGCTTATTTATTAGGAAGTAAATGACACTATGATCTATGTGCACAAATACTTTGTAATCAAGTACATAGTGCATGAAATTTTTGAGAGCATACACCACTACCACTAGTTCTTTCTTAATTGTGGTGTAATTCAATTATGCACCCACAATGCTTAGGCTTGTATAGTGAATGTAATATGGATGTTTCTTATCATCCAACTACATAAGCACGTCTCACAAGGCATAATTAGATGTATATGTCATTATATGAAATGGCTTGGACTAGTTTGGGGTGCATAGAATTAGAGTTTTTATGAGTTTTTCCTTTAGGTATTGGAATGCATGTTCACACTTCTTGGTTCAAATGAATGGAGCATCTTTCTTTATAGTCTTGATCAACGACTTTGTGATCCTAGAGAAATTCTCTATAAACCATTGGTAGTAGTTATTATGTCCAAGGAATAATTGGATGTCTTTGATTGTCTCTAGTTGGTGTGTGATTCTTTGGATGACCCTTATCTTTTCTAGGTCTACCTCAATCCCTTTTTGTAAAATTTGGTGCCCTAGTATTATGCCCTCCTAGACCATTAAATGGCTTTTTTTTGCCACTTGAGCCTAAGGTTTGTTTCAATACATAATTTTAGTATTTGCTTAAGGTGATCCAGGGCTTGCTCAAATGTAGCCTTATAGGTAGAGAAGTCATCCATAAAAACTTCTACCTCGCTACCAATCTGCTATTGAAAAATACTAAGGACCAGGCATTGGAATGTTGTAGGAGCATTACATAGATTGAACAACATTTTGTAATATGCAAAAGTCCCCTAATGACTTATGAATGCTGTTTTGGCCTAATCATCTAGTGCAATTTGGATTTAGTTATAGCTACTATAATCATCCGAGAAGCTATAATAATAATGCTCTAATATAGTGTTCAACACTTGGTACACAAATGATAATGGAAAAAAATCTTTAAATGTTGTCATATTGAACAACCTAAAATCAATGCAGACCCGCCACTTGCCACCTTTCTTTGGCACATTTATGAGTGGGCTAACCTACTCACTATCTATGATGGGATAGATGAACCTTACCTTGAGGAGTTGTTCTATTTCCTTCTTGGTGATCTGCTTCAACTTGGGATTCAACCGCCTCTGTTGCTACCTTCTTGGCTTCATGGTTGGGTTGATGTAGATACGATGCTAACATATCCTTGGATCAATTCTAATCAATTTAGGATATGACCAAGAAAAGGATATTGGCCATTTTTTGACCACCTTCAACACCTGATCTTTTTGTTTGGAAGCAAGATGTGATTTGATTATAACTAGCTTACCATTTTTCAAAAATACATACTTTATGTTGGTTGGTAAAGTTTTTAACTCTAGGGTCTCTAGTTTGAAATGATAAGGATTACCAACTCTCTCCAACAAGTATCATCATCTTTGTCATGAGAGAGTTGGTGGTAAACTTGCTTAAGTTCATCCATGCCTTAGACTGTTGATGCGTAAATTTTGGACATGTGAACACTTGTGAAAACTCATATTAGGAGACTATAACATAGGGCACCTCCCATTTTAAGTTCATCCATGCCTTATACATAAGCACATGTCAAGCTCTCAAAGGGTTCCATGCATAGTATGTTATTATCAAAGTTAGCTATCAGCCACCAGGTGTCCTCCTATTTTATGGCTACTTTGTATAGGTACCTTTGGATATCAATTTCATGTGCACACTAATTGCATGCTTTAATGAATGTACTTTTAATGGACCAAATTTTTTGCATGCAATTGCACTTGTTATCGTTGTACATGATACATGCAACATGATTCTTCTGAAGGTATCCAAATTCATTCTCCTTGGAGATTTTCAAGGAGAGGTCCTTGATGCCCATTCGTATATCAATAGTGCTAAAATAGAAAATCAATAGGATAGGACCACCCACAAACTATAGTTACAATGTCCTCTACTAATCCTAATGGGATAGTGATTGACTAGTCTACCAATTCCAACCAAATGTTGCTCTTCTTGAGAGGTGGTAGGTTCCAAGTCCTATACATGTCATGGGAGATGAGATTGACATCAAAACTAGAATCAAGAAGAGCCTTGCATGGCTCACGTCCAAAAATCTGTAAGTAAATAAGAGGACTTCCTAGGTCATATCTTTTTTTGGAAAGGTTGCTAGCCTTGATCCAATCGAAAATAGAATGAATTAGCATCATAGTGCAGATTTGAGGTGGTTTTGGTTTGAAGGACCCTCAAATGTGTTTGATGCAGAGGATGAGGGTGTTGAAGATATAGGGTGACTGACCACATTATGTTGTAAGCATTTGGAAGAACTATTGTGTCGAAAAAATGGTCATTTCTTGAATCTCTTATCCAAACCACTTAGTTGGAAGGCTTATTTGAATTTATAGCCCTCATAGCATTTTGTTGTTATGGCTATGAGGGAATTTTTTATTACATAGATGGAGCAGGAGGTAGCTAGGTTAAGGGTAGAGGGATATGTGAAGATAGATGTGGAGGATGGTAGTGATGGTGAATGAGTTCGATGGTACTTTGGAGGGTAATAATGATGTTGGAATGAGGTGTGGTTGGTAGAGCCATGTGGAGAAATAGGTTGCTAAACATAATACTCGTATGTATTTGGTTACCTATAAGGGTACTCTTGTCTTAGTAGTGGCATCCCCCACAACTGTGGTTTTTGTCACTGCTAGTATTGCTTATAGGATTGTGGTGGAGCTCCACTTGGATAGTAAGCTTGTTGTTACTGGTGGAACTACCTTAGATTGCCTTGAGGATAAGATAATTGTCTAAGTGCTTGTCTCCTTACTAGTCAAGGATTAAGCATGTACATCCCAAACTCTTGTAAGTGTGACACCATAGGACAACATTCTTTAAGATGGCCATATTGACAAATGTTACATCCACCATCATCATCAGAGTTTATCTTCACAACTTCTTCTACTACAATAGCTTTTCCCTTACCTCTTTGGTAGGTACATTCAACTTCTTTTTGCCTCTTATGATCATGATCACTATTCTACTCTTTGGATTCTATAGTAATCTTCATAGCACTTTGGAATTTTTCATCCAAAGAATCCCATAGTTTATCAACCTTTGCTAAAATATTAGAAATGGATTTTTGGATGGGCAAGGTTTTCCTGTTTACCACCTCATCTAGTCGTGATTCCTTTCCATCACAAAATTAGATCTCCCTTTTCCTAATGGGAGGATCCCTATTATATTCTTCTATACTTTCCCATTAGGAAAAGGGAGATCTAATTTTTTTATGATATTAACTCAATGGTGCCATTAGGAAAAGGGAAGAATATACTAGATCACATTTATGTCACCATTGAGTTAAAAGAACTTTGTTATGATATTAACTCAATGGTGCCATAAATGTGATGGGTACATGCATTTATATAGGCAAAGACAAATGCTATGTCAATGCATCAGCTCATGGGTCGATAAGGATGTGTCGATGCATGCCTATCGACACAACCAAACTTTGTAATTCATCATAGCCCCATGACTAACTGAGAAGCATCCTTGAGTGAAAAAAAGTAGGATTGAGCTTCTCACGAAATTGGAAAGGTATGAAATCACAAACTAGCTAACTCACTAACTAACTCTAGGTGCCCAATTGTATAGATCTACAATGATTACAAAAATGGATGTTCAGGAAAATAAAATTGAACATCCTTGCGAAATTGGATAGCTGAAAATCCTTTAACGATGAAAGACAAAGAGAAGATCAAACAATACCAAGAGATGGAGGTTCCTGGGATGCTAAAGGACCTTCTTCAGCCTCTGGTACCTATGGTAGTAGTAGTTGATGCTAAGGTAATGGTTGCAGTTGTCCTATTGTAGCTGCTACTTCCAGTGGATGTTGAAAGGCATCCAGTAATGCCTTCATCTTC
Organism: Gnetum montanum; assembly: GCA_015680685.1. Taxonomy (NCBI): domain Eukaryota; kingdom Viridiplantae; phylum Streptophyta; class Gnetopsida; order Gnetales; family Gnetaceae; genus Gnetum; species Gnetum montanum. The sequence goes on from MNCI01002250.1 coordinate 889,038, forward strand.
TTCTTCTTACTTCATGGATCATACATAGTCCATGTGACATCACCAATGTGGATTGGTATAGGGACATCCAATAGATAGGGCATTGTAGAGAACAACTCCTTAACATTGACAAAATAGGCTATGAATTATTTTTGTTGAACATTAAATGTCCTAACAAGGTTTTATAGTTCTTGGTAGGCATTCATCCTTTTGGCCAAGTTCTCAACAACCAATCATTGGTTTGTGAATTAGCTCCTAAGAACATCAAGCTCTATGTTAGTTATTTTTATCTTTTGCTTTGTGTCCTTATGATACTTGAATTTGACCTCATAGAGGACGTACAATCTGGTCACTTGTTTCTCTAACTCTAAATTTAAACTTGTTTCTACTATTAGCATTACCAAGTTTTCATAATGGAGGTTCGCAAGCTCCATGTACTCTATCATCTCTTCAATTTGTAACTCCTTCAAATGGATTTCTGCTTTGTTGTAGGCATTTAATCCATCAAAGATTAGTTGCCATACATCGCCTCTTTGTTGGAGTTGCTAGAAAGCCTCATTCATTTTCTCCTTTTCTAGTTGAATCTCTTTCTCATTCACCTTCTTGAGGAGTCCAACTTGGTCCCTGTGATGATTCTTTACACATTTAAACTTCAAGGCCTTGTTTTTCTAGGTAGCTACCTCAATAGCTATTTTCTAACAAAGGGCACAAACTTCCTCCATTGAGAGATTTTGATTTTTGGCTACTAACCTCCTTAGGTCTGTGTTTACCTTGGCAAGATGCTCCTATTATTGTTGCACAAATTACACCATTTGATCCTTTTATGCCTCAACATTTCATAGGTGATGAATGTCTTTTGTTAGAGCAAGATTCTCTTTGTAGACGTATGACAAGTCCTTATCAATGTTGAAGGTCATGGACTCCCATAAGGATGCATTAGAGACCACAACCTCCTTTACAGTCTTAGCCTCTTTGAGTTTATTTTAAAGCTATAATAAAGCTTCATCTCATGTAATTTCTTGGTTAAGAATGATGGTATTTTCCAAGTAGGCTCTCAGTTCTACAACTTTAGTAGTCGATCGTTGATTTTCAGTCATGGCTGTCTCAAGTTGGACATTTGCAATGAGGACCTTCTCCTTGGTCTCTAATAGCTCTAACTAAGTTTTAGTGATGTTTTTTAGGAGATTTAAGATCTCCAAAAGTAATTGCCTAGTTCCTACTAGTTGATTCAATACCTCCTCATGTTGGGCTACACTTAGCCTCCTGCTGCCTCCTCCTACGAATGCCTGCACATATTTGAGTGTAGCAATGTCTAGCATAATGGCCATAGGAGCATTCAAGGCCTCTACTATATGATCAACCACCACCTCTACTGTTGTTTCCTACCCATGGTGATGCATCACTAGAATAGTTGCCCCCTCACCCTCCTCTAGGCAGATTGAGAAATTGTTATCATTCCTAGAGATCTCTGGAAATTTCTATGATCCAAGGATGAAGACCATCACCTCTTGGGCACTCAGATTTGATCTTGCAGGCACCTACATTTACTGTGCAAAAAATATTGGCATAGTCTCTTCTTGCCAACTTATTTTTTGAGTTACTTTATTCAAATGGCTTAAAGCTAGTCGGTAGACTGAGGGTTCCCCACCACTTTGTTCTCTTTGCTATTGTTGTAGGAGTTTTTCACGAAGCTTCTTCATGCACTCTATCATAGTATGGGCCTCTAACATTGTCTCTTGAGTAGGTGGTGGTGGTAATGGCCACTCCTCTTCTTGTAATTTGGCAAGCACTTTATCTTTCATCATCTCTTGCGAAGATGTGGTAGGAGCATAAGAAGCATGTCATTGACATAACAAGCTATTCCTCCTCTTTTTTAATTTTTTATGATGAGGTAAGAAAAGAAGAGTATCTTCCTCCCACCTTCATTCTCTTTGAAATATTTCTCCATCTTTTGGAAGATGAGCTAGGGGAGGTTGACCAAGAATTTTCTAGTTAGAGTAACACATGCATGACAAGAGAAGGTAGTGATCTTGCTTGGCCTCACCATTGGATTTAGGTGGTAGGCCATAATCTTAAAGTAGGCCCTCTTTGCCTTGGTGAGTGCACTGCACTCTTTATGATCCACTCCAAAGGACCATTGAACCCACTCCTTCTTAATGTCTAGGTTTTCTTACTTGGAATCTTAGCCTAAGTTGCCCCATTATTAGGAAATCCAAAGGCCTCTGAAATGGCCTAGATTAAATAGGACACATTAATGTCCTTGATCTTGATCATGGCATCTACTTGTTTGTTATTCTAGAAGTGAGGATAGGCCACATGGGGAAGGCTTGTAGTTATGTTTTGACCTCTTTTGGTGCTAGGTCCAAGAAGGGGCCAAAGTTAAGTTCTTGGAGAACTGCACTTTGGCCCTTCTTAAAATGAATTTGTCTTAAGAAGGCCTTAATTAAGGTGACGTTCAAGTTCAGTCTAAGCCCTGGTACCTCGTCGCACCTTGATTGGCCTATTTTTGCTACAAGAATCTGATGAACAGATTCCACTTTGGCCTCCTCTCCAAGAGGTCTTATGGCATGTTTCTCCATCTTTCCTTCTTAGGATGGTTACAACTATTAGGCCCTTCCTCCTTGTGGTTATTTATCTTATGATCTAGATGGTTGTCCTTTTGGTATTCTCTTTGGCACCATCTGTGATCACAAACATAGCCAAGGATTAGTGTTTTATGGGTAACTCATGACACTTTAATACCTTGTCCATTTGGCTAGTTACACTTAGCCTTATTGTGATAATGGTAGATTGATTAATTTATTATTATTTTATTGTAATAACTACTAGAGTTTGTTGGTGATGTTTAACCTAGATAAATTTGGACATTTAATATTATTTTATTAGTTAAACCATGTGGGAGTTAGAAACATTTCATCGAATTTTCTACCAAAAACCATTGNAGAAGGATCCACTTGCATACTCCTTGGTTAGGATGGTTAANCATGTGGGAGTTAGAAACATTTCATCGAATTTTCTACCAAAAACCATTGGTTTGTGGCCCCCATAATGTAAAGCTCACCTCTAGTAGCTACAAGGTAAAAGAACAAGTAGATTTGGATAAGTGGTTACGAAGTTATGGGCTTTGGAAAGTTCTGGGCTCTTAAAACAACAAAAACACCCTTGGCATTTGAAGGCAAATGTAAAAAATTTTAAAGTGTTAATGCATATTTATAGCATTTTTATGTTGTGTCGATGAAATGTGTTGATGCATCGAGTTGTGTCAATGGTGATGCATTAATGCAACCATAAATAAAAATTTTTCACATTAAAAGACTAAGTAAAAACAAAGATTTTTTGCATGAAATTGAAGTCCAGAGAAGCTAGAAAAGCCTAGAATAATGAGGAATGCTTGATGAGGAATAGGAATACATTTTAAAAGGAGATTTAGAAGAAGATTGAGTGCTAAGGATTGCAAAAATGGGATGCATTGTGGTGGAAAACATAAGTTTTGAAAGAAAAATGGCTAAGGGATAAGGAACTTAACCATCCTAACCAAGGAGTATGCAAGTGGATCCTTCTCATAGCAGGCTTATGCCCTTAATGCCCTTGCATGTCCTCAAACCAAGGAGTTTGTAGACCCCAAGGATGATTAATGGTTATGGATCATTAAAACCCAAATCACCAAAGAAATCATCATAGGATTGCAACTGTTTACTAAATGAATCCATTGATACCTTCATGGGAAGAGGCAGTGATTTGGTAAATGGAAAGAATAGGTGGGTGAGAGAGAATATGAAATAGAGTCTACATTGTGGTCACATGAAGTCCCTTGTGGAAGATATGATTAATGTGACATGATAGTTTTCTTTCTTAGTGCTAATCAAAACCATCCACTTTCAGTGACTTTGCCTTCACACATGATACCATTCCATCCTCCAAGGTACAAGAACATCCCCATAGACCACTCATCATTCCAAAGAAAGAAGAAAAGAAAAGTAGAAAGTGAAAAGATCCTTAGTTAGAGGGGTGCCTTTAGGCATGGGTTATATGTCTTTCTAGCCCCATAATTAATGCTTGTAGTCCATTGTTATGTTTGGGTGTGCTTTGAGTTCCCATTGTTTTTTTTCTTCTCAAATGGGAACCACACCATGCAAAGACATTACTTCCTATTTATTGGTAAATGGTGGAATGGTGTGCAATCCATGGAAATACTCATGCAATCCTAGATGACAAGCATGTATAAAAGTGATATATCCCCTTGAAGTCACATCCTTGTTCATCCACCTAATTCATCCCAAGTTTGGAAAGTACCAAGGTCACAAGTTCATTATTAGTTTCATTAAGAAGGAACCTCCTATTTCCAAATGAGGAGATACCATAGAGTTGTGTGGAGTGCTAGATACCATAGAGCTATGTTGATGTAGTCACTATGTTGACATGGCCTTGTTGATGTAGTTGCTACATTGATGCGACCTTGTCGATGGGGCAACACCATGTAAACGAGGTTCTATCAACAAGGCCATGTCGATGGGGGCCCATCAACAAGGCCATGTCATTAATAGGCTTTTCTTAAGTTCACATTTCTATTAGCTGCATAATAGTTGGCATTGAAAAAGTTTTCTAAAAGAATAATATAATATTTGGTTGATGGTCCAAAGACACAAAGTCCATGAAAACCTATTTATTTAGCCTTCTTACAAAGTCCAAAGCTATGTTCTTGGCAACATACATGGAAGATTCATGGAGAGTAAAACAGATTCTTTTTTAATATTCACCATTAATGGTGATGTAAGAGATGAGATATTTTTGCAGGTTACAGTAAGCACAATAATTGTGAGGTGACCAATATGCAAATGGTTTTTATTAAATAACAATGGAGGAAATTCAAGGTAAAAGCTTTCTTTCTTTGAAGATAGTTTCATTCATTAAAAATTGAGAAAAGTCAAGGTAGCAGGTTTATTTGATTGAAAAGTTCTGGTTCTGGACCTGTGCATATTTAAAATCAAAGTTGTCACTTAAAGTTGAAGTTACTCTAAGTGAATAATGAAAAAATCTTCCAAAGTGGTCATATGTGTTGAAAAATTTGGTGGCTCTCAAATCTCTCTGTCATGAAAACCAAAGGTCTACGTATGTGCAACACAAAGTCCCTGATTACCTACCACTGAAATGTACATGGATAAGAATCAGTCAACAACCAACTACCTTCGGATCACTACAATAGGGCAAGAGCAATAGTAGCTTTCAAATTTGGTTTCCATTCAGACACAAGCTGACACGAAGCCATTCAAGGCTCAAGCTAGATCGACTTGAAAATAGCAGTCTTATAGCAGTCTTAATGCTTAATGATGATACCTTTAAAAATGTTGGCTATTACAGTAACCAAATGTGATAGAAGTCAGTTCGCTAGATTTTTTAATGTCATCACAGTGTTCTATACACCGCTGTCAAACAACGTGCTTGAGCCAATGCTGGAGATCCGTAGTTTGAGCTCTCTTTCGTGGAGTTTACGATGCTGAAGTTATAGTAGTTTTGGTAGGCTACTAGGGAAGGTGCACATCTCAACGTATTAGTCATTTTAAATTGGCAATTCAATTTAGCAAGTAGGTATATGTAGAGTATGGGTTGCATGTAATTTTTAACTAGTTGTGAGGATGATACTAACCTAAGGTTATAGTTGTAGGTAGGTCATATTGATGGAGTTGTCAACTTTTAAGTTTTTCTTTCATATCTTAGTGTTGTTGGTTACAACTCACCATAATTCTACTGCAAGTCCCAATATAATATAATCACAACTGAACTAGAGTTGGGTTACACTTGTAAAGACAATGTTAAAATTATTTTAAGTGTCAAATGAAAACTTAACTACTAAGGAAAATTATAAAGAGAGCGGGAACAGAAGTGTATATGATTCTCTGCAGAGATTTTTAATTTAAATTAAATTAAAAAAGATATTTAATTCAGCCTACATATCTTTGAATCTGCAGTCAGTCAAGTTAATCATGCTGAACCAAGGATGCCCTGGCTTTAGAGCTGGATAAATTCAGGCCACAATTAAGAAACTGAAAGCAAGCAAGAGACCCAGAACTCAAACTTTCAGTTACCAGATCATCTAACTTAGTAAATAAGCTATGGCGATGGAGAAGGAAACACTGAGGGTGCAACCATTGGCAGAAAGATTGCTAGCAAAGGGCAACTGTGCCTCTCTAACACTGCCGGCGCAATATGTGCAGTCAGAGGCCGAGTGGGTGCCGGCGGTGTCCGGCAGTGTGCCGGTGATTGATGTATCCCTTCTCCACGGCACAGCGGAGGAGCGCAAAGAAACGGTGAACCGGATCGGTGCTGCGTGCCGTGAATGGGGAATCTTCTTCGCCGTGAACCACGGCATCTCCGGCGAGCTGATCCAGGAGCTCCGGACTGTGGGTGAGGCATTTTTCCAACTTCCGCAGGCCGAGAAGGAGGCCTACACAGCACGTCGGGTGCCAGATAAGCCTATTGCAGAAGGGTATGCCATCTCCGCACACGGCTATGGCATCGGCTCCAACACCGACAAGACCCCAAAACTAGGCTGGGTTGATTACTACTTCCACCTGCTTGCCCCTCCCTCGCAGGTTAACCATGCCGTTTGGCCCACTCACCATCCCCGTTACAGGTAAAATCAGCTACAGTTTTGATACTGATTGTTTTGCATGAAATTAATAGTCTTGAATCTTTGATACCAAAGTGGAACTGTTCTTACCTTTCTGTATTCAGATCTCGTTACTCTTTAAAGCTTTTTAAAAAAATCCGTAAACTGTGAAAAAATCAGTTTTTCACCAAAAGCTAGATGAGTGGATAAAGGGTATTGAAATTCAATGCATACTTTAGCTTCATGTGTGTGCTTGCAATTCAAAATCCAGGTAGTATGTGTAATGGAGACCATTGAGCATTATAATCATGAACACATTTGCCTGGTATGCAGGGAGATAACAGAGAAGTACAATGAAGGCCTAACACCAGTAGCAAAGGCACTGATGGAGGCCATGGATGAGCACCTGGGTCTTAACCCCGGTAGCCTTGCTAGCCTTGCAAAGGCTTTGGGAGGCATGGATGAGATGGATGTGCTGATAAAACTGAGCTACTACCCACCTTGCCCACGTCCAGACCTAGTCTTTGGTGTGGCACCACACACCGATTTGTCTGCACTAACTCTGTTACTGAGCAACGGCCTGTGTGGCCTCAATGTATGCCGCAGTGACGGTGTCTGGGTTGCGGTCGAGGGTGCCGGGGTGCCCGACGGAGCACTGATTGTGCATATCGGTGACCAGCTCAAGATTGCTTCAGCCGGTGCTTTCTGTAACGTTCTCCACCGGAGCACCGTGGAGAGTGAGCGTGTCCGAATGTCATGGCCGGTGTTCTATATGCCACCGCTGGACACGGTGGTTGAGCCTGTGCCGGAGCTCCGCGGCCAGAGCTCGCTGTCACCGGAGTTTACCCCGTTGCCTTACCGTGAATTCATGCGTCTCAAGTTCAGCAACAAGAACACTGGGGTTTAACTGATGATGATAACGAGGGTGCTGATGTAGTTGATCAGTGAATCTCTTTGTACATCATATCATAAATGTATGCAGTTATTATGATGGTGAAAGAATTTAACAGTTTGTGACTGCTTCATTGAAATTAATGCTAGTGATGTTTCTTGCAATAAAGTTATGTTTTGGTTTTTGTTATCGCTTTGGATCCTTAGGAGGATTGAAAAATTATTCAGTGCAGTCTAATTGTATGAACCCAGAATATTGGCTACAAAATTTCCCGGGAAGTAATGTTTTTGAATCCAGAATAATGGCGGTGACATTTCCATGGAAGTAATATTTTTGAATGTGAATGTCACCTGCAGAATATGCGTAGTATAATACGCAAAAGCTCTTTATATTTTTAATATTAAAATGTTGTTTTAAGCTTTCTAAACCTATTGCTTGATAAGCATTTCAAAACATTAGGGCACCATATGCTTGACTCTTCTCTTTGTCATAAAAGTATAAAAGTCATTCCATGCACTGGAGAATAAAACTATCATCTTATGATATATCTTTGTATGGATATTAAATTTTTAAATATGATTTTTACGGCAAGAATTATTTAACATTTGTTTTGATTTTTTTAACATGAAAATGTTCTCCGGGTAATTTAAAAAAGAAAACTATTCTCTGTACACCTAATAAATATATCTTATAAAAATACATCTAAACTATTAATCTTCTTGATAGTTATAAAGATTTCCTGAATGCTTATCATATCCAATCCAGTTTACCTTTTTTAAAGGTATTACACTGCAACTTGGATATATTCTGCACGATTTTGGGCACCTGTAAGTTCAGAATATTAAACCGTGTAATTATCCTTTTATAGCATTTTGCGTAAACAACTGCACTTCAAAATTTGCAATAACAATAACAGTTATTTGACTTATTTTAGCAGTTAACAAATTCGTAAGATACTCCCTTGGGATTGGATGGGTGGTCAAATTTTGAAAACTTTTTTTTGGACCCGAAACATAAAGGATTGTTCACATCTATGTGGGCCGGGCAACGGGCAAATCTGGCAGAAATTTCACAACAGTTCGTGGCAAGGGGAGGTACGTGTACAGAAGCGCACTAAATTTGGAACAGATACTTTTGTTACAAATATTTTTATTTTGCCAAATATTTTTATTTTGCGATCAAGATATTAAGTAATAGAAAAATCTTGCACCTTGCAAACACAAATCCCCTGCACTGTCACATAAAAGGCAAATGCAAAAATACGTTTAGTATAATATTTATAAAAATTCATGGGAGTTGTCATTTTCTCGGTTAATAAATATATTTTAACTTTTTTTATTCACATCCCGGGTTAAACTGGTAACCTTCTTTTTTAGTGTTACATACCATATTCTTTGATGCATACGTTCACACCAACAAATTTTAAAAGCAATGGTTACCTGCTATGCATCAAATGAATCCGATTCTTGGAAGTAAGGAATTGAGAATTCACAATTCAATTCATGTTTGGGTACGCAAGCATATGCAAAGACTAGGACAGGTTCGCAGGTGGGACGTGAATTACAAAATAATAAAATATTTAAATTAAATATTTTTTAGTTTTTATGAATTTTACATCAATTAAATATCTTTTTAAAATTAAAATAAACTAAAAGTTTCTGGTGAAGTTTTGAATATTTTCACTGGGTGGGTGGTGCAACTTTTAATTTTAAAATCATCATTATAGTAACCTTATTCTAACAAAATGGATTGTTTCTTTTTGAAAAAGAATTTGAAATGGAAGAGAAGGTATGACATCTGTACACAAAAATGAGTTATTGTAGAGAAAGTACTTTTATTTCATAGAAAATAAAAATAGATTCAACAAAGTGGCTAAGGACACCTTGAAGTAACAAAAGTATATCATATAAACTTTTTGCTGCAATATTATATTTATTCCATGATTTATCTTTACAAAAGGAAAATCTTTATAATTTGTGTATTCTTCATATTACCTTCATTTTCCTAGTATGTCTTTTTTTTTTGGTTAATGTGGCAACCTTTCTTTGATTGATGGATCATTCAACAGGCTGTGTCGACATGCCCTATTGATGTATGGTTAGATGCATCAATGCAAATGTGTTGATGCAGTGTCCAGTCTTGCCCATTTAAATGCACATACCCACCACATTAATGGCACGTTAAGACAATAGTGTAGCTGAACTCTTGTAGTTTCTTTTCATCAAAGTTAGAATATTTTCGAAGTGCTCGCAGTAGGACTTCAAGGATTGTACAAATCCTTATTCAAACATCAATGTACTTGAACACTTTAATGTGTTAGCAATAAAGATGAGATTCTTGGAATTCTTTGCAACACTTAAGAATAGTTTAAATGTTTTCATTCATGCACTTTATTACTTATGCATTTTATATTCATATCCTTAGCGATGGAAGAGGACAAGGCAATAAACATTGTTTTGGTGCTAATTCACCTTTCTCTTCACCTTCATCATCATCCCCATCATCTTCCTCCTCCAACTCTGACAGGAGAAGCTAAAGCTGGGGCCATGGAAAGAGTAACAAAGATCATGGTGGAGATGAACAATGTGATAGGGATGATCATAGATCCTACCTAGACAATAGGGACTATGAGCATGAGTAACAATAGGAACATGAACATCACAAAGAATGAAGGCATAACAAGACTCATCATAGGCATCATGGCCATGACAAGGGTCACAGAGACCATAGCCTTAGCCTCAACCACCATCACCATGAGCATCAGAGCTTGGTGAAGGTCCTTTAGCATCCCAAAAGCCTCCACCTCCTAGCATTGTTTGATCTTCTCTTTGTCTTCAGTAATCAAAGGATTGTTGTAAGTCATTTTTGTAAAGGGTGTTCAATTTTGTTGTCCAAGACATCCATTTTTGTCATTTTTATAAATATATACAATTTGGCACTCAAAGTCAGTTAGTTTGGGTTTGTCAGCCAATAATTCCATACCTTCTTGATTTTGTAAAAAGCTTGATCCTATTTTTGTTTACTTGAGGACGAGTTTTCATTCAGTCATGGGGGTATGATGGATCATCCAACAGGCTATATCAATAGGCATGTGTTGACACAGCCCCATCTACATAGCCCCATTGACACATGGTTTGTCAATGCAGATGCGTTGACACAATGTCTACTCTTGCCTATATAAATCCACGAACCCACCACATTTATGGCACGTTATAATGTAGCTAAACTCTTACAATTTCTTTATGTCAAAATTAGAGTATTTTCTAAGTGCCTACAATAGGACTTGAAGGATTGTATGAATCCTTATTTGAATATCAATGTACTTGAACACTTTGATGTGCTAGCAATAAAGACGAGATTCTTGGAATTCCTTGCAACACTTAAGAATAGTTTAAATGTTTTTATTCATGCACTTTATTACTTATGCATTTTATATTCATGTCCATAGTTAATTAATACATTTAATAATAACACATAAATACAACCACCTCTAACATATCGTTAACACTTGGTAATCCTAGTAGTATTATCGCTTGGTTCATCTAGCCTAACACTTGGTAACCTAGTAGCATTTGTAATGAGTTCAGGATGTGCATAGAAGGTGGGACCAAATGCTTATGTTAAGATAGTTATATTAAAGCATTAGATAGTTAATTAGCTAATTTACAATTAATTACCTTTGTTTTACACTTAGCTTAAATCAAATAAAATATAAAATATAAATAAAAATCATGTGCCTTGGCTTACACTGTACCATACACTCGAACTTACACAAGTGAAGAAAAGAAGACAATAATCACATTCCTAAGTCACTATCTTTGCCCATCTATGCATTTGACCAAATTGTTGGTGCAATGCTTGTGATTCATATGGTTGGACATAGGGTCTACTTGCTGCTCATTAATGATCAAACCATCTAGGTATTATTCATAGTGTCTAGTTGGACATCTAGAATTTGTGATAATATTGAACCAACCATCAATGATTTTATTCTTAGTAATCAACCTACTTTGTTTACTTCTTTTTATTTATATTTAGAAGTGTCTTTGACAACTTGTTCTCTATTCTATTTGGAATTTTCGTTGTGTATCTATTTTTTACTAATAAGAGCATACCTATGATTTCTCTTCATGAGTTAAATATCATATTCTCAAATATGTTATTTTTCAATCAAAACTTAAAGCACAAAAGCTTCCAATGAAAACTAAACAATTAATTTATTTATTGCAATATTAACATCTATTTGTTTTGTGGGTTCTTATTTTTATTGCAATTTGTTTCTTATTCTTTATTGTTTCTTTTATTTTCTTTGGAAGAGTATTCTTCTTTTCTTTACAAGAAATGATAATTATGAAAATGCTTCTAAAGAAGGACAAATCTTGAAGCTTTTCCTACTCTAGAAGAGAGGTTTTTAGGATAGGTTGTAAAGATTTATGTACAATAATTTCTTAAAAATTATTCATTGTTTTGGGTCTGACACCACCCTATATGAGTTTGTTATCTTAATTCTTTTTCATTATTTAGTTCCAACAAAATCTTAGACATTTGTCTTTATTCTAGAAAAATCTTATATCTTCTTTTTTATTATATTTTTGATCATCATTATCACATAGCCTTGTCTCAACAACATGGAGTCTACTATTTTCTTAAAATTTTTTATATATTCTTTTTTTCTTACAAATCATAATTTCATATTGTTTAATAACTTGACTTCTTTGAATAGTTCAAACACATGACCAAACTGTTTGAATGTATTTTCCAAAGTTGCAATTAACTTCTACATTGCACGTGTTCCATTTCTCTAGTATTGAATCAACCATTTTAGACTATTGAAGGGCTTGTGTCTATACTACATCCATGTGTTCGCAAAGCTCCACACTATGTCATTGTAGAGATAAGATAAACGTATGTGCAGTTTGCTGACCCCTCCATACAATTGCAATAATATATACCAGCATGGGACCTACTCATTAATTTTTAATACCACTTGCATTGACTTACATATTTGATTCAAATTATCAAGCCCAAAAATCCTTGAAGTGAAATTTTTTGTTAGAACCAACACTAAATGACTATATGTACTCCTAGGAAATATAACCAACATAAAATGGTTTGTAGAAGTTATGTATAATTTTTATAATTTAGCACTATTAAATTTTTGATTAAATCTTAAAGAGGCATTAGTCTAATGGTAAGAGTCTTAGTATAGAAAATTGATGTCATAGGTTCATTCCAAAGGGCAATGCTAAGTTATAGACAAAAAAAATTTATAAAAGAAATGTTAACACCAGTATGGTTCAATAGATCTAAAAGGATCTTTGTGGAAATAAGTAAAAATTTCATTTTAAGTTTTAATAATATTGTACATTACAAGAAACTTAAAAATATTAAAAGGATATTAATTCGTCCAAAAATTTTACCACTTTAATACATGAGTTTGAGCACTCTTAAATTTGGACTATTAAAAGAAGGATCATTACCCAAAGTCACAGTACTTATCCCACTAAGTGGGGTCCTAGGAGGGTTAGTAGATGAGCAAAAGCTTCATATCTTCAAGTGGCTGCATCCAAAATTGAACCTAGATCTTCAAATTAAGAAATGAGTGCCTTTACCATTACTCCAAATGAATATTAAAAGGTGTAATTATTATTTTTTCTTTTACTTAGTATCTTTTAAACAACTTCCACTTAATTTTGGTAGATAAGCCAACTATGAGTCATAGATCCGTAACACTAAATAATATCCCTCCTTATAGGCTTGTTTTCATATTATTTTATGAAAAATTGGATCTAAGGTTTGTCAACAACTTACATGTTATGTTCTCATTATTTTATAAATGATAGTTTTTTCCATAGTTGAATTCTTAGAAGGCTTGTCACTCTCAACTCCAATCCACCACAAACTCATTGTGTCACTCAACAAAAGAAATTAGCTTCACATTTTGCTCCCCTAGTTAACAACCCATTTAATTTTATGAACTACGTCCTATTTCAAAGCATCTACCAAATTTGAATTTATTCTTTGACCCTACGCCCTCAGGAAACGCCTTATAAATAAACGAGTATTAAGGGAAGAAACCCAAGTTGGGGAACAACCAAATGTCGACACATACTGGCTTGTTACAAAATAGAATGACATAGAATTAGATGAGGCAAAGAGCTCTCAATTAAGGATAGAAAGTTCCAATGGTGACTCCACATAATGAAAAGGGAAAGCTTCCTTGCAGAGATTACTGATGCTACGTGTAATTGGAACACACAGGTCTTTCCCATAGGTGCAAGAGATGAACCAATTGATGATTGTCTAGATTGAACTTGGATGCTTGAGATGTGAGTTGAAAATGGG
>MNCI01002250.1:907865-932850 GCA_015680685.1 Gnetum montanum
AACAACAAGTCTATTAGAGTTTGGTTTTACATCTCTTGGACAATTGTACAATACCAAGATCTTTCTCTATGAAAATAGTTAATAGAGAATTTGACTATTTAACAAATTTATAATCTTGAATGTAATTGGCATTCTTCGTATTAACATTGCTTCATATTCTATAATCTTTTCTGAATTGACTTTATTCTTAGCTAGTTTATTACAAATTTAGCTCTTCTCATCTTTACCAGGGATTGCTTCATTAGTTAGACTTTACAAAATATTTCTTCATAAGTCTTTCTTTCTTTACATTACTACTATAATTTTCTATATGACCTTCCCTGCTTATTTAAAAAACTAAACTAGATTATGTATGGCACTTCTTTAATCTTCTCTTCTTATTTAAGAAACTAGATCCTAGTTGTAACGATAGAAAATGTTGGTAGCTGGAAAATACCAAACAAAATCTATGTACACAGTCTTAACCACGGATCCGTGCGAGGGCTATGCTGGAGAAAATGAATCCGCAGTGCCCTGAACGGTCTTGTCGATCAGACAGGGACTTAAATCAATAAATTGATGAAGATTATAAGTGTTCCATGGAACGATTTGATTCGATAAATCATGAGAGGGGAGGAAAATGATGTAGATAAATTGCAATACTGACAACGTTAACATGAAAAAGGGAATCAGATTTAAGAGAAATGCGTGATTTCAAGATCTGTACTTCGACCTAGAAAAACGAGTATCTTGTATACAAAATTACAATGGGAAGACTCCGATTATCTTGTGCGGAACATACACAAAATAATAAGAAAAGTATTTAACAAGGAGTGCAAAATGGAGCTCAGTCTACCTTATAAGCCAAAGACGGAGTGCAAGGAAGGTCAAGCTCGGAGGTCTATCAACCAACTGTGTTTGGTCAATAGATCTTGGCAACTGCACCAGATGATCTCGCGATCTATGATCTATCTTCTTCGCTTTGGATAGTCTCTGCTCAAAACTGCCAAGGATCACCGATGGGAGAACTATATTTTCGCCAAAGGGTATGATCGCTCCTGCTGCCAAATGCTCGAAAAATCTCTCTTGTTTCTGCTCAAGGATGATAACTGCCAAAAGTTGAAGATGCTAGCTGCTGCTCTCTCTTTTTCCCCCAAAAGAAGTCCCAAAATTCCCCTCTTTTCCTCACCAATTGAGGTATTTATAATATGCAGAAAAGGCACGGCCTTGATGACACGTGTCTCAAACTTTCTAAATACTGTTGACTTGAAGAACTGGCTATGTCATGTCATATTGCAACATACGCTGTCAACACTTTGTTGAAGCTGCTTCATGATTATGCACAATACGCTTATCAGCTTATTGCGCGTATAGATAGCAAATGCGTAACTGCTTTTGCCGGCTTTACGCTGTATTACACTTGTTTACCCTACGTCATGTGGCAGATTGTAACAAGGCATGGAAATAGTGAGTCAAGCTGTTTTACGCTCATTTACGCAGCAAAGCGTAGTGAAGTGTAAAAAATGATCAACTCGATGATAAATTACGCTGACTTACGCTGCGTAGCGTAACCAGTGTAAAGTGATCAATATGCAAAAAGGAAAGGAGCCTAATCTGTCGTGCTTCCTTTGGATTTTTCTTTTGACCTTTTTGAAGCTCATTACGCTGCCTTGCTTAACAGAGCATAAATCAGACCCTGGTCAAAAGACTTAGCAGGATATGCGAGAAGTCGCATATTACGCTGCTTAGGCCTTAAGCTTCACCAAATCTGCTGAAGTAAGTTACCCTCTGATGTCAAACTATCTTAAGCAGAATTATGCTCAGTGTCATTACGCTATGTTGCGTAATGTAGCGAAAAGACAGAAAACATAGTAAAATTGAAATTTGTAAGGAAGTTGGAGACTTGATGCCGGGTGTCGTTTCACCTTGTTCTACCTTCTAGAATTCTGTCACGAAATTTTGCGTGAATCGTGAATCTTCACCTAAGGCCGATTCACAATTTTCACGGTGTTTCAATGGCCCCTCTTTGTTGACGGTTAGAGGGCTTGCCCGAAAGACGTCGACAAAGAATACGAAACACCGGACCAATGACAGTACCAACAACGTTTATCAACAGGTACTCAAGTGTTGCCTTGTCAACATAGAGGAGCAGAGATGAAGGAAATGGGGGATAAAATGGTATAGGAGGAAACAGGTTCGGGGAAGACTCAAATGAGGTTCGGGGAAGATGCAAATGAGGTTCAGGGAAGACGTAGATGAGTGGGTATAGCTTTTTCATGCATAAGAAAATAGGCTTTCTCCTGCGATTGCGTTTGCATGGAGTTATGCCTTCATTTTGTGTTAAAGGGGGTTGCATAGACGAATTGTGTTGCATATGCATGGCCTGGGTGAGATGTGTTTCACCCATTTTGCCGACCCCCGCTTTTTTTTTATGTCCACTAGGCGAGTTGCATTACGCCGGCTTATGGACTTGATTGTAATGCGAATGCGGAAAGCGTGTGCTGCGTATGTACATTTTGCGTACGGGAAGCAGATGGGACAGTTAAGGGTAGTGATAAGGGTTAAGGGTAGGATTATGAGGAACACAAGGATGCACCCTTCGAGTGGACAGGCCAACTTAAGCAGCCATCTCAAAACGCTGTCAGTATTACACCACTCAGATGAACGCACCTTCGAACGACATCCTTGTAACAAGTAACCTGCAACCAAAGAAGCAAATAGAGGATACCATTGTTTGTGCGAATTGCAGGCGAGGTTGTTGAAACAAGTACTATTGG
The DNA here is from genome assembly GCA_015680685.1 of Gnetum montanum. Classification (NCBI taxonomy): domain Eukaryota; kingdom Viridiplantae; phylum Streptophyta; class Gnetopsida; order Gnetales; family Gnetaceae; genus Gnetum; species Gnetum montanum. The sequence goes on from MNCI01002250.1 coordinate 910,622, forward strand.
AGGCGAGATAAAGTCATCAGGCTGTGAAGGAGGAACTGTAGCACGAGGCCAGAGTCTTCATCCTTGACGCTCGGCCTAGCATATCGCTGCTAAAGAACATCAGACTCAGCGCACCTGACTGGTTATGTAAAGAACCAGCTAGGTGAATCTGTTAAGCCAGGGCCTGATAGCGATGATGAGCGGAGATTCCCAAAGTTGTAATTGATGAGAACGCCTTTGGGGCTCCGGACGACGAAACTAACCTCTCAGAGGTACCACCGCTGGAATGGGTGTGGTGACGGTAGCTCCAAGGGGTCAATAGTATGCCCTTCAGCACATTTGAGAGATCAGCAGAATGCCGGTGAGGTAGTGACGCTGGGGCTATCTTAGCGTCCCACCCCGTTTGTCTTGCGACTGCACAAAGATGATCACGCTCTCTTGACTTGCATGATGGTAGCTTATGAGTCCCAGTTTTAAGTCCTGGTAGACTGTCGTTGCTGGTTTTAAGTCTCAGCAGACCATGGTCCCAGTTTAAAGTTTGGGCAGATCGAGAAATGCTAGTTTTACGTCGTAGCGGACGGTGGCGAAGCTAATTTATGGTCTCAGCAGACCGTGCTGTGGGTGTCAATTTTGTGTCATGATCCAGGGACAAGTCTGTGCTGGTTTTACGTCTCAGTAGATGACTACTTACCTACGCCAGTTTTGTGTCATGGCAGATAGTCGGTGCCAGTTTAGCGTCGTGGTAGACGTGTACAAAAGATGCCAATTTTTCGTCATGGTGGACCTGTACAACACTGCCAGTTTTACGTCGTAGCGAACGGTTACAAATTGTCAGTTTTATGTCATGGCGGATGATCAATGCTAGTTTAGCGTCGTGGCAGACGCATGAAGGGAGTGCCAGTTTTACGTCGTAGCGGACGGTTGTTGCCAGTTTAGCGTCATAGCAGATGATTGTTGCCAGTTTAGTGTCATAGCGGACGGTTATGGCCATACCTAATGTTCACACTGGAGATGCAACTATATGTAGTACCGCTTCAGATATGTATGATTAACAGGATTTGGTAGCTCGTTGTCGTCGTTGTCCACTAGCTTGAATGCTCCGTTGCCATACACATCAATCACCAAGAAAGGGCCCTCCCAGTTTGCAGAGAACTTGCCCACTGGTTCACGAATGGCCTTGAGAAATAAATCTCCCTTCTTAATCGGGCGCTGCTGGAGATTATGACGATGCTTTTGCCTCTGTTTGTCTTGATACTTCTGGATTGTATCAAGTGTCTGTATTCACTTCTCTTCTACTGAATCCAAATCCATGATCCGAGACTCGGTGTGTTGAGCCTCATTTATAATCGTGGAGAGGACCATTCTCAGAGAAGGAACTTGTAATTCGAGGGGCAGCACTGCTTCAGATCCGTAGACTAGGCTATAGGGCGTACTGTCTGTAGCCATCCTACATGTAGTATGATATGCCCATAGCACATAGAGGATTTTTTCATGCCACCGCCTCTTGTTGCTGTCAAGCATTTTCTTAAGCAGATTGATGATGACTTTGTTTGTGGCTTCAGCTTAACCATTCGCTTGTGGGTAATAGGATGAGGAAAAAGATTGTTTAATGCCAAGGCTATCACAGAAGGATTTGGTTTCCGAACTACTAAATTGTGGCCCGTTATCGGTCACGATAGTCATCGGGAGACCAAATATGGTTAAAATGTTGTCTAAGATGAAATGGAAAACCTGTTGAGATGTGATCTTCCGTAGAGGAATAGCTTCTACCCACTTCGTGAAGTACTCAGTAGCGGTAATTATGAAGCTATGACCTGTGGAAGATTTCGGTGCGATGGGACCTATGATGTCTAGTCCCCATCGTTGAAACGACCATGTTATCTGAGTCATATGTAACTCTGTAGGTGACACGTGTATAAGATTTGCGTAGCGCTGACACGTGTCGCAAGTTTTAACCTTTGTTAGGTAATATTTTTTCATGTATGGCCAGTAATACCCTAAGCGATGGATTTTTGAAGCCATAGCCCGTGGTGCTACGTGTCCTCCGCATAATCCCTCATGGACCTCGCCAACTATACGTTGTGCTTGGTCCTTGTTAATGCAAGTAAGCAGCACACCATCAAAAGAGCATCTACAAAGAGTATTGTCTCTTATGATGACGTACTGCCTAGCTCGCTTGCGGATTGCATCTTTCTACGTGCGTGTTAATTCGTGCAGTGGCTCGCCAGGCAAGAGGTAAGTCTTAATGCCATTGTACCATTTTGGCTTTCTGTCCTCAAGTAGAGAGGATATTTGCGCCACCTGAATGATGGGATCTGTGCAATCTATTATTAATGCAGAACAAGTGTCGAACAAGTGTGAGGGCACGTTCAAAGCGAGTGTAGCCAGTGCGTCGGCTAGCGTGTTATCAGTGCGTGGCACGTGTTGGGCATCGATGGTCGTGAACCACCTTAGAAGATCTTTAGCCATATCACAATAGGGCTGTAGATGTGCAGCCTTGCAGTTGTAGACTCCTATGATCTGATTGATGACGAGCATCGAATCACCCCTAATTGCCATGTGTCGAACATCGAGTTCGCAGGTAGTTAGTAATCCCCTGAGAAGTTCCTCGTACTCTGCCAGGTTGTTCGTACAGGGGAAGGTCAAGCGATAAGCGTGAAAACACACATCCTCAGGTGATAGCGTAATAACTGTGGCGACACTTACGCCTCTAATAGTTGAAGCTTCGTCGAAGTATAACGTTGCTTCGAGGCCTGTTAAAACAGGGTTTAAACTATGTACATGTTCATCCGGAAATTCAGGCTCTATGGTTGCCTGACTGCCAATAGGTGATGTTATTAATTGGTCGGCTATTGCTTGGCCTTTCGTAGAAGATTGGCCAATGTAATGCAGATCGAATTTTGCCGTGATAGCCTTCCAGCGAGCTATTTTGCTACTTTCATATAAGTTATGCATAATGGCCCTAAGAATGTTATTTTTACAGATGATGTTGACTTGACTACGGAAGAGATAATGCCTACACTTCTTGAGCGTAAATACTAACGCGAAGTAGTTACGCTCTACTTCATTGTACCTCGTTTCATACACACATAGAGCATGACTCAAGTAGTAGATGGGTACTTCTGACCCATCATCCCTCCTTTGACAGAGTAATGCAGCTAAGGCTACATCTGAAGTTTTGAGGTAGATATAAAATGGTTGATCCCTTTGCAGCGGGAAAAATGTTGGCAAGCGTTGAAGCTCTTACTTCAAGTTGTCAAACACACGCTGACAATCATCCGTCCATTCGAAATTGACCCCCTTTTAAGCAAATGTTGCATAGGGTGTAACTTGTCGGTTAATCTTGAGATGAACCACCTGATAAACTGTAATCTCCCCTGTAATCTGCGTAATTTCTTAAGACTTTTAGGGGGTGTTAGTTCAACAATGGCCTTGACTTTGTTAGGATCCACGCGTATGCCAGTTTCCAATACCACAAAACCCAGCATGCATCCGGTTTTGACTCCGAACACACACTTTTTTGGGTTGAGTCGGAGGTCATATTTAGAGCATCTTTTGAGGACTAACTCCAGATCCTCTGAATGATCTTCTAACTTTAAAGACTTAACAGCTATATCGTCAACATAATCATTCAGTCTCCCTAGGAGGTAGTCGCTAAAGATGTATGTCATGGCTCGCTGATATGTCGCTCCGACGTTTTTTAAGCCAAAAGGCATCATGGTGTAACAAAAGGTTCCCCAGGGCATCATGAACGTCTTTGTTAGCTGGTGCTTTGGGTTGATGCGTATTTGGTTGTAGCCTGAGAAGCCATCCATGAAGGACAAAAGCGGTTGAATCCACCAATTGATGGATACTCAGCAATGGGAAGTTATCTTTGATTGTAGCTTTGTTTAAGTCTCGGAAGTCTATGCAAATGCGTATTCCTCCGGTCTTTTTAGGAACCACTACAATGTTAGAACCCAATCTGAGTAATCAACTGCGCGAATAAAACTAGCTTGGTACAGTTTAGTGATTTCATCACGTACTGCTAATGTGACTTCTGGCTTGATCTTTTGTGCTTTCTATCCGACGGCTTTGATACAGGGATCTAGGATTATGTTGTGTTGAATTAATCTTGGGTCTAGTCCCGGCATATCCTCGTATGACCATGCAAACACCATGATATTATTCTGGAGAACCTGTTTTATGTCATCATGTGCCTTTTGGTCTAATAGAGAACTAACCTTGAGAGTTTTAGTCTCACCCCTATGCGTAACCACAGAGACCTCGTTGAGTGGATCTTCGGTTACATCTCCAGCTTCCATATCTAGCGTGCGCGTCGATTGCTCTAGCCAATCTAGAGATGTTTCTGATGTGGCTATGATTGCGTCATTAAGGGCTAGGTTAATTTCTATTAGTGTGGGATCAAGCTGTCTAATGATTTCACCGTGTAAGCTTGTTAAGACTAGCGGTGCAGATAAAATTTCGTCCATCTGTCAATTATCCTACAAAATCGTCAAATGCGAGAGTAATTAGAAAGATACTAAGTTTGATGCGATAAGTGCTTAACGAATAATTCTTAGTTTAGTGTATAGGACGTGACATGATGTTATTGAGCGTAAAGCTAACTGAATTTTAAATTTCGCGAATAGCCTGTAATTAATGAGACCTGATTACGAGGAGATAAGATACAGTACTTTAGGGTCGTTTCAGACCGTAATGCGTGCGATATCTGACGCAATTAATGTCTCGATCCTCGGGTTCCAGCTCACACTAGCATTTAGACAAGTCTCGCTGAAATCGGGTATCAAGTCGGTTAAATTTTGCATATAAGTAAGCAGTTTTCATTTAGAACAGGCTGTTTGCCATCGCGAATTTGAATTCTTAGCTGTTACAGAGAGAAAGGAGGAGGAGTAGAAGATTGAAGCATGTCATTTGTAAAGGCGTAAAGGTGTGAAAGTGTGAAGGTGTTAGAACTGTAACAATGGTGCCTAAAGTGAAAGGGAAGAATGCGAAATTGGCCAAGATTGACGAGGTGGAAGGGAGCCTGCAGCGTGTTTCGCAGGCAGTGGTCGAAGTGAGAGACCCTACCCCTTTGAATTGGTAGGCCATCTCTTACTTATTCGTGTTACTTTTGCAGTGTTTATTCTTGTAGCATCGCCTGCGTAAATTAAAATTTTAGATTATAGACCTCGCGTTAAAACGAGGGTTTATACACTAGGATTGCATCTATCTCCATTGTCAGGGACAAACCTTGTACTGTTGCAAGGGTTTAGGCGATTTCGGTGTGAATAGCTAAGCGTAATCTATAGATAAGCATGCAAATCTGAATCTAGTCGTTGATGTGTTTATTATTTTCTCTATACAGTATCATGTTAAGACCCGTCCTAATCATCTTAGATATAGTTGGGGTTTTATGCTGCGTAAACCCAATCGTACCTAATGTTCCTCCCCCTCAGACTCGATTGCATGGGAGGGCCATATGGTTTCGAAAGGGTGCGTTGGAGTTTCTGCAGTTTTTACTACATAACTATAGCATTATCGTATGGTCACACCTATTGGGAGATATTGTTAGCGCCATTTTGGAGCACCTGTTAGTGGGCTCTACGCAGGGAATTTTGGCTTTCTTGACAGATGGGGCTATCGACAATGGTCGTCCCCAGGACCTTGAACTTAGTGCCAGAGGGTTGAGGTGCTTAAGTTGGATCTGGGAAATGGCTCAGTTTAGCTGTTACCATGCATACAACACTTTGTTCATGGCCCGTCACGTCTCGACTTACTTCCAGAACCCACCAGGCACAGTGTATTATTCAGGGGGTAAGTGGTTTTATTGGTGGTATTTTCATTATATGTCTATTGTCTGAAGCGTAAGATAAACATATGTGGTATGGTACAGGTTTTTTATCCATGAGAACAAGTTAGTAGGCGATGGTGATACCTTAACTTGGACTGAAACAGCAATAAAGGCATTTACCTCTACTAGCAATGTACGCGTTGGTGTAATGGGGTAGATCGGCTTCAACATTCATGAGTATCCCACCCGTTACACTGATGCTTTCGAGAATTGCCAGAATCTCGGGTGGTTACATGACGATTGGACTTTGGATCTGCCCCTTACCGTCGCAGACGTGCAGAGGAAACTTCCTCCATTTCCTTTGCCATTTGGACCTGGTAAAGTTGCTGTGTATGTTATTGTTGCATAATGTAATTGTGAATCGTGAATGTCGCGTAATAGTGTCCTTTGGCATATGTTTTGCATGGTTCAGTCAGGGAATCCCGGGAGATTACCTTTACAATTTCAAGCCGCGAGGCGAATACCCTTCTTTTCCGCTATGGCGACATCAAGGAGGCACAACGTTGGCTCGGCCATGTGGCGGCCCCAGTTGCGGTGGTTACCAAGCTACGCCAAGCGAGGCTAATGCACTTATTTTTGGCCGTAACCCCTGATGTCCTCTTCAGTGAAATGTTAACCCTAGTCAACTCCTTCAACGAAAGGGCTGAGCGCCTTTGCACGCACGTGCATCACGTACGTGTAAGTTTTGATATTGATGCTTAGCTTTTTGTAGACCTTTTCGGCATCCCCTCTGACAGGCTTCCCATAGAGGAAAAGGCGAAGAGGAGCCTCGCCTATCAGGAGTGGCTGGAGGAGTGGCTAGGGACCAAGAAGGAGGCTAAGGGGATCCCTTGTGAGAAGATCAAACCAGAGATTGCCAAAACAATTTATCTCCTGTTCTGGGCCCGGGCTTTCCCCAAAACACTCTTGCAGGGGAGGTTCTTTACCATAGAACAGACCCGTATCATGCGGGAGGTTATGGAGGAAGGGACCCAGTTTGACTGGGCAAGCTACTTTGCTGAGGGATTACACACTGAGATGATCAGGCTTCGCCAAAAGCTTGATTCTCGTTTCAACGTGCATTACGCCTTCTTCATAGCTTGCCTTCGGCGTTTTGCCGAATTTTTGGTCATCTAAAGGAATGGGGTCTGGGTGTTGCAGGACCGAGACCAGCTATCCAAACCTTGGATTACCCACATTTTCGGCACTACCTGTGGACAGGATCCCCCGGAAGGGATTGGCGAGTCTCTGTCTATAACGACAAGGGATTTGGCGGCGTCTCGAGTTCGAGGCCCCGACAGCGTAGGCAGGGTGATGCCCACTTACACTGGTGATGCTTCGCGGGGGAAACTCTTGGTGGTTGAAACTGTAGAGCCTTCGGCTCGGCGTAAAAAGCTAAGCTTAACCGAGGCCTCTGCGGAGCCTGGGAGTGGCACAGGTGAAACCATGCAAGTCAAAGTTCAACGGAGTAAACCTCTGCCTGGTAAGCTTAAAAGAAACGTAGTGAAAGTTATTGTATTATGCAATTTTTATTCAGGATATTTTGAATCATCTAAATGTGAATGTGATACGAATAGCAGGACCTACGGAGTAGTTGACCCCTGAGACAGGGGCAGTGATATTAAGTCGTGGGGAAGGGACCCCAGTTTTGGAAGAAGAGGCCCTAGCTGTTAGGACTAGCGACACACACACTCTTGTGCATGAGGAGAGGGAGGAGGCGGGAACTGTTGATGCACTCCCCACTGTAACCGGCAGAGGTAGTAAGCGTATTGGATGTCTTGAGAAGTTTTGTTAATAATTAAGATTTTTAACTAAATTACGCTACAGGTGAAGAAGATGTATCCATGTTTGCCTCTATGAGTAGAACATGGAGAGAGTTTCCTGACAAATTCGCCTTCATGGAAGGCGTTGTCAGCGATATGATCAAGCGCCTCGAGCACGTTGATCCTGGAGCTGGTATGTTATAGCTATAATAGGTTTATTTTATTAGAAAGTGGTAATGTTTCACTTATATTGATAATGTTTGCTGTCAGGAGCTTGCCTTCGATGGGACCCAACAGAGCCCATTGAATTGGACACAGTGGAGCCTCCATCTGACGAGGCGGTTGTGCCATGTAGCATTTATGAGGAGATGTGTAAATGTGCGTTACGCTTGACTCGCTCCTTGTGGGAGAGTAAGAGTGTCAATGAAGACCTCTGGAAAAGGCTGCAGAGTTCAGAGAGGGAGAAGGAGTCTCTGGCCAAAGAGGTCGAAGACTTAAAATCACGATGCGAGTTCCTGCAGGCGCGGGCAACGGGTGAGGAGGACTGGTGCATAGCTGTGATTGACTACTCTTGCTATTGGACCGCAATCAAGAATAGCGTGCAAACCAGTCGGGAGTTGGTGGAGCAGCGAATGCAAATAGAGCTGTTATCTCAGAAAAGCCAAGACTGGAAGGATTTCTGCCCAAGTGTGCAAGAATGGGGGCAGAAGGAAAAAGATCATAAGCATCTATATAAGCGAGAGTGTCTTGCTTATCTTCAGCACTACCGTGATTCTGCCGTCGAAGCTCAAACCTTGCGAGTATTCCTTGATGTCATTGGCGCGTCCAAAGCTTTTGAGAAGTTCCAGGAGCAGGTGACAGTAAGCGTATCACCAGAAAGAGAAATGACTCTTCTCGGGCACGAGACTACTATCCTTACTTTCTTCCCTGATCCACCTCGCTGGACTAGTGTGGAAAAGGGGAAGGTGAAGGCTGGATCTGCTCTGGGGAACGGCGTATGGTCTGAACTAACAGAAGATGAGATTATGCAGCGTCTATGGGTCAGTTTAGAACAACTTCCCTTTGCTGCAGAAGCAGGACCATCGCGAGTATGTTTAAACATTATTGAATCTAAATTTTCCGATTATGATGTCAAGTTTTTGCTAATGTATTTGTTGTATACAGGTACAAGAATTGGAGGGCGAAGACGAACAGGGTGGGGAACAAACACAAGAAGAGGAGCGTAATAGCGGAGAATGTCCTCTTGTGGAGCCAACATTGGAGCAAGGGCCTCGTGGGGATGGCATTCCTTGCGAAGGAATACCTTCTAAGAAGGATGACCCACTTGAGGACGATTTATTAGGCTTGGAGGCTGACCTAAGGGATACGGGTGATAGTGGCACTAGGGGGGATGTGTAACTGTAACTTACGCATGATTTTATTGACTGGAATTGAACAATAGTTATATGAATGTTGAAAAGACTGGCATTAAGATCTTCTGTATGGTTTTGAATACTATTTATTTTATTTTTTTTGGTTTTATCTCTTGATTTGCAATGCGTAAGTGTAGTTGTTAAATGTTTTGAATAAGTTACGTTGTTGTGAAATAGAATTGCTAGTTTAAGGCCATCGCGGGCCATCGTGTAACATTTGCGTAAGATACCAGTGAACTAGTTTAAGGCCATTGCGGGCCACGGCTAGTTTAAGGCCATTACGGGCCACGACTAGTTTAAGGCTGTTGCAGGCCCACTGCGTAAGTCTGGAAGTGTAATTGATAATACCGTACATTTCTGCGTAATTAAACTAAAATGATCAACGAGCGTAAATAACGTATATAAAGAAATGTAAATGGCATAATGAATAGCAAGCATAAATATGTATGAATATATTAAAGAAGATTGATAATACAAACTGCTAAGCGTAAAAGGAAAAATTAGTAAAGACATGAAGATGCGCATAAATGCCATTCAGATCAATCACTAATTCGTAATTGTTTCTTGATGGCCTTTACGCTCAGTGGTGCGTAAGGGCGGGGAGGTTTGCAGTCTGACTCTTCCACACCACCGTCCTGAAATGGCAGGTTGGCCCAGGCTAGACTGTCATCATTCATTTCGGTTTGTTTAGGGATTCGGGGATAGGTCTGATCATCTGATGTTTCTATCTCTGAACCTCGTTCCTCTTTGATATTGTTGATAGTCCTGGGGGTGATTTTGTCACCGCATATTACAACCTCTCTCCCTGCGTAAGGGAGATGTATCTCCTAATGGATTGGTGACGAAATCACCCTCAGTTGGGCTAGCCAGGACCTCCCTAGAATTAAGTTGAACCCGGGCATCTCCTCGACGACAAGGAATGTAGCATCCGTTGGGAATTGATTCTCTACCACAAATTCAATGCGCACCATTCCCTTGACCTGAACCCATGCTCCATTGAACGACTTTACGCACGTTGTCGTTGAGGGATTGATCTGGTCGACTAGATCCAACCTATCCACGATGGGATAAGGGATGACATTTGTAGCTGCGCCGTCGTCCACGTGCACCCTCCAGATCTAGTATTGACCGACCCGGATGGTGACAAACATGGATTCAGTTGTTACTTGACCTTTCTCAGGATCATCTTTGATGGATTCTTCATGAAAGGTTAATGAGGTAGGTTTAGGTCGCTCAGCGTCGGAGGGAAACATGACAGCGTGTATCGCTTCCTCCTCTGCTGGTAAGCTTTCCTCCACAGGTATGGATGTTAGCATGCGGACCATAGCCTCACAGTGTTTTTGAGACGTCATGAGCAGGTCATGGAGGCTCAGTGTTGTATTTTTTTGTTTCAGAGCCTGTTTGACCTGCGTAAACACGTCGAGCAGATCCCGTTCTTTACTGGCTTGTTTGTCCCCTCTGTCTTCTTCCATTCGCCCCAAGAGACAGATTTCCCTGGGCGGAACAGTGTTGGTCGGAGGGTTGCTCTTTTTCTTGCTGAGGGTGGGTGGTTGTGTTTCTGCATCCTTGTCCTACCTAGGAGGTGCAGATGAAGGTACAGAGGCCAAAGGCCTGGGCCTAGCGAAGCCTAGCATAAGGTGATTTTTTGCGGCATTACTAGACGCATCCCCTTCCTTTTGTTTATTAGGTGATGGTTGGTGATTTGTGTTAGAAGCTTACCTTTGCGTAAAAGGGGCAGCCGGTAATTTTGGCACCCTGAGAATGAAAGGTGCCTTAGGTGTGGGCACGGACATAGCCGCGGCTTTACTGTTACTGGAAGGCTGAGTTAAATCTAGAGAAGACGTCCGAATGATGAAGGGTGGCCTTGAGACACCACTAGCTGCCGGTGAAAAGCTTGTCCCCCTTGGTGAGTTGGTAGGTACACGCAAAACAAAAGGTTTTTTGGGTGGTACTTTCCTCTCACTGTCCGTACTCACCACGTTGATTGTGTAGGGTGTGTTGTTTGCGTTCAACGGATCCTTGTACACGTGCAACGCTTAGTTTTTTGGATGCGTTGGACTACTACCGTCTAATTTGAGTGAACCATCGTCAATCATAAATTGGATATCTTCTTTCAACGCCCAGCAGTAATCTGTGTCATGACCACACAACTGGTGGTAGTTACAGAAATGGTCCAGCCTGAAAGACCTCGGAACTGGTGGTTCGTCAGGTAGGGCTAAAGAAGGATTCTTCAACAGTTCACAATGACACCTGTGATGCTTCAGAGCTTCCTTGGATACCTTCTTAGTCTGAATGCATCCTGCCCCTAATAGTTGCTTCAACAGTTCCGAGTGTTTTACAAGGAGGGCTATATACTTTGAATGATCTTTACGCTCAAAGTTTGGTTTTGGCTGGGGGGGGGGGCTTGTCAGCGGCAGATGTGTCTTGGCTAGTGCTGCTCGCACTAGCTAAGGTCTCGGCTGATGCTGTAGGTGCCTTCTTGTTTTTGTTCTTAGCGCCTTCAGCCAGCGCAGCTACCGTCGTTGTTATTGTTTTACCTTTATCCTTGCCTTTGTTGTTAGTGTTTTTGTAGGTGACATACGCCGGGTCTTTGCTAGCCTCCGCAGCATCTTGGATGCTTTTGGTCTGGGCGAAGGCTTGATGTAAGGAGCTAGGGGAAAGGTAGTATAGCTTAGACTTGATGAAGTCATTAACTGCTCCCTTGAAGATGCCCAGCAAATGGGCCTCCGTGATTGGCTCATGGATTTCGTTCAAAGTAGCACTCCATCACTGTATGAACTTTTGGATTGGTTCGAGCGGGTCTTGTTTCACTCCCATGAGTTGATCTAACGTGACCTCCAGCATTAGGTTGTATTTAAAGTGAGTCACGAACTGTGTCAGGAGCTCTTCCAAGGTTGAGATGGAAGAGCGAGGGAGGGCTCAATACCAATCCAAAGCTCTCCCTGCCAAAGACATTGCAAAGACACGGATGATTATGTGAGGCCACTGCTGTAACAACAAAGATTCAGATTTGAAGGTGACCAGGTGAGCGTTAGGATCTCCCTCCCCATTATATTTAGTGAAATGGGGTAAGGACATCCTGGGGGGCAACAATAGCATGGGGACTGTTGGACTAATAGGATCATCTTGATAGAAGTCCATGATCTATATAGTGTCTAAACCAGCGGCCTTAAGGCATCTAACCTCCTCGGTGAGGGTCTGAATGAGTAAGAATGCTTGATCTAAGCCTGTTGATGAAGATGCTTGTGCAGGAGGAATAGGGGGTTGAACTGGAAGAGCGATGCTAGGGAGTGAAAATGGAGGAATGGCTTAACTGGCAGGTGGTGCAGCAGGGATCCCCGCGGATGAAGCTGCCTGCGAAGACCACCACCCACCGAGTTGAGTAGAGAGATTAGCCGCTGTCGGCTGCACGAGATAGGGATAGGGATATTTTAGGACCATCTGCGGAACATGCGTTGCGGGTGCAGCCAAGGGTTGCACACCATATACCGCAGACTAGTTATGTTGTGCCACGGGGATGATCCAATGACTCGCGGCAGGCTGTTGGACGGATGTCTGTGGTTGAATGACGGCTGTGATCTGTTGGGTTGGAGGGGGCGGCAACGATAGAGTCTACACCGGGCGAGTTGTAGATATGGTTTGGGGTTGGATCTGAGGGATGAAATAAGGTGCGGTGGATGCAGGAACCACCGACGAAATGCTGATTACGCATGGTGACGAAACCGCCCCCATGTTATTTTGGGGTATTTGCACTTGCAGCCCAGACGACTGCGTAGTGGCTTGTGGAATGACAGGAATGTGAGTTTGTGTGTTCATGGCGGGATTAAGAGGGGCGGCTTCTCCGTTGAGAGGGAATAAGGGATTTATGTAGGTGTGGGGGCTCAGAGTATGGTATGAATGTTCAGACTAGGCTGCAAATTCGTCATCTTCTTCCTCCCCGTTCTAGGGTTCCAGCATAGCTTGGGTAGCCTGACTCTTAGCCATGACCAATTGTGTTATGATTTCATGGTAATGTTCTGTCAGAGAAATGATGTCGTAGGCAGTAGGGGTAAAATCTTGACCCACTTGGTGGATCATCTTAAAATTTTGTTTTGCCTCGATTTCGGCTCGGCTAAGGGCAAGCTTTGCCTGGATCTTGACGCAGATGAAGTTATATTCCTCAGGGGTTATGACGGTAAATACGGGGTCTTTGCCCTACAGTCTCAACGACTGACGTGACGGTCCCTGAGGTCCTATAACACCAGAAGCTGGTCCAGTGGCAGTGATGGGATTCACAGATGTGGCACCCGAGTCAGTTGTGATCATTGCGGCTATGGTTGTGTATGAAGAATCCAGTGGTCAAGTAGATTAACGGTAATAAATGACTGGATCTAAAAGGTGATGGACAAGCAAGATCACGATTAGGCTTTCTACCCTGTAGGATTCCAAAGGAATCATTACTATGACCGATCTACACCGCACGATTTTATAAACTTCCCTAGAGGTATTACGTTTACGTTTTGGCAACGCGGGTACAGATTGCTTATAGGGTTACTTGTAAAATACGAATTGGAGCCTAGGCCCTCCTTCTAGCGCCAGAAAACTGTAACGACAGAAAATGTCGGTAGCTGGAAAATACCAAACAAAATAAGTGTACACAGTCTTAACCACGGATCCGTGCGAGGGCTATGCTGGAGAAAACGAATCCGTAGTGCCCTGAACGGTCTTGTCAATCAGACAGGGACTTACTTAATCAGTAAATAGACGAAGATTATAGGTGTTCCGTGGAACGATTTGATTCAATAAATCACGAGAGGAGAGGAAAACGATGTAGATAAATTGCAATAATGACAACGTTAACACGACAAAGGGAATTGGATTTAAGAGAAATGCGTGATTTCAAGATCTGTACTTTGACCTGGAAAAATGAGTATCTTGTATACAAAATTACAATGGGAAGACTCTGATTATCTTGTGCGGAACATACACAAAATAATAAGAAATCTGTTTAACAAGGAGTGCAGAATGAAGCTCAGTCTACCTTATAAGCCAAAGACGGAGTGCAAGGAAGGTCAAGCTTTGATGTCTATCAACCAATTGTGTCTGGTCAATAGATCTTGGCAACCGCACCAGATGATCTCGCGATCTCTGATCTATCTTCTTCGCTTTGGATAGTCTCTGCTCAAAACTGCCAAGGATCACCGATGGGAGAACTGTATTTTCGCCAAAGGGTATGATCGCTCCTACTGCCAAATGCTTGAAAAATCTCTCTTATTTCTGCTCAAGGATGATAACTGCCAAAAGTTGAAGATGCCAGCCACTACTCTCTCTTTTTCCGCCAAAAGAAGTCCCAAAAGTCCCCTCTTTTCCTCGCCAACTGAGGTATTTATAATATGCAGAAAAGGCACGGCCTTGATGACACGTGTCTCGAACTTTCCGAATACCGTTGACTTGATGAACTGGCTATGTCATGTCATATTGCAACGTACGCTATCAACACTTTGTTGAAGCTGCTTCATGATTACGCACAATACGCTTATCAGCGTATTGCGCGTATGGATAGCAAATGCGTAACTGCTTTTGCCGGCTTTACACTGTATTACACTTATTTACGCTGCGTCGCGTGGTAGATCGTAACAAGGCATGGAAATAGTGATTCAAGCTGTTTTACGCTCATTTACATAGCAAAGCGTAGTGAAGCATAAAAAATGATCAACTCAACGATAAATTACGCTGACGTACGCTGCGTAGCGTGACCAGCGTAAAGTGATCAATCTGCAAAAAGGAAAGGAGCCTAATCTGTCACGCTTCCTTTGGATTTTCCTTTTGACCTTTTTGAAGCTCATTACGCTGCCTTGCGTAATAGAGCATAAATCAGACCCTGGTCAAAAGACTTAGCAGGATATGAGAGAAGTTGCATATTACGCTGCTTAGGCCTTAAGCTTCACCAAATCTGCTAAAGTAAGTTACCCTCTGATGTCAAACTATCTTAAGCAAAATTACGCTAAGCGTCATTACGCTATGTTGCGTAATGTAGCGAAAAGACAGAAAACATAGTAAAATTGAAATTTGTAAGGAAGTTGAAGACTTGATGCCGGGCGTCGTTTCTCCTTGCTTTGCCTTGTTCTACCTTCTGGAATTCTGTCACGAACTTTTGCCTGAATCATGAATCTTCACCAGAGGCCGATTCACAATTTTCATGGTGTTTCACTAGTGTCACAAAGATATGTTTCTTATCTCTTGTAATCCTTCCTTCTTAAATTTGAGTTACTTCTCTAACCTTTTGGTTCTACTGCACGGGTGCTCACTATAAATTTTGTCTTTCATAATGACTTCTTCATTTCTTCATCTGACAACTTCCTCTTCATCACTGTGTGTATTGAAACTTATATAGGTCTCATGTTTCTTCTTTATTTTTTTATGTTTTTCTTCTTTTAATAATCCATTGATTCTTGTTGGTCTTAATATTCTACACTTTTCTCTCTCTTCATGTTGTTCCTTCTATTCACACCTCTAACTTGTTCTTGGCTTGCTTATGTTTTATAGAAAGGTTGTGAAGGTTCCTGGGTTATAAATTGCATCTTCTCATTATGAATTGATGAAGAATGATTACAAATGGTCTTGAATGATTACAAAATAATGATTGTACAATTCTTAACTTGTGTAGTTCAACATTCCCCTTCAAGCATTAGTTTCATAACTTCATTTGTTATTTCTTGTGATGTCATTTAGTGAAAATGATTGATTATAAGTGTATAACACTTTATGGTGTCCTGTCACAAATAATTATACATTTGTAAAAACTGATGGAATTACTCTCTTTCACTTATGAATTAATAAAAAGAGCAAATGCTATTAATCTCTATAATGACATTATTTTCTCAATGCAACATTACATCATGGAGTTCCACTATGAGGAATGGACAAAGTGCATTCCATCTCAATTAGAAGAGATGAGGGAGGCTTTAGTACAAATGATGATTCCATAGCTTAAGATTATCCTTTAGTAGCAGTAATTGTTTTAGATGATGATGTAGGAGGATGATCACTAATGTGTTGAAGAACTTTTGCAATGGCTATCTTAATTGATGTTTCTAAAGTTGGTAAAGGCTAAACTTCAAACTACTTTGGATTCATGGTCATCTTTAAGTGCCACATCTTTAAGTGTACTCTGTTACACTTAACTTCAAATAGTATTCCTTAGCCAGTGTACTTGCTACATGCATATACTCTTTAGCTTTTTAGATATTTATGTACAATGCCTAATTCTCTCCTACAAGTTCTTGATTATCCTTACTTTAGTTATGAGTTTTTACCACTAAGATCTTTTAACTCTTGTTTGTGTTATTCCTTCATCTTTGTAATCTCTATTGATGATCACAAGTGTTCACTAGGTGTATCTTAGGCCTAATTTATTTCTTGTATCATTCCATAGTTGATGAGCAGTGAGTAGTCCCTACCCCTAACCATACATATCACAAGTTTTCACTAGTAATCTGGTTGAATTCTGTGGACTTTATCTTTCTAAATGCCAATAGCAAAGATACTGACCTATGAACATGATCATTGTCTTCTTGACTTTACTTGTGTAGGTGCAAGTGTATGGTTAAGTGGAAGCCAAGATACATGATTTTTTATTAATTTTATATTTTATGTGATTATCCTAAGTGTGAAATAAAGTAGTTAATTGTGTATTAATCTAAGTAACTATCTAATGCCTTAGTTTACTTCTTAACATAAGTATCCAAGCCCCCCTTCCATACGCATCCTGAACTCATTATGATGCTACTGGGTTACCAAGTGTTAAGCTACTAGGCATACCAAGCAATAACACTACTTGGATTATTGATGAGTAATGAAGGTACCCCTACACTCAACCATATGAATCAGTAAGCATTCATGCATGAGCAACCAAGTTCCATAGACTCTATGTCTTCCAGTACACTAGTCTTCTAGGAAGTGAACCTTGTCCTAATTGTCATTCATTGTCTTCCTAATTACACTTGTGATGTACAAAGGTATGGTTAAATGTAATCAAGGCATATGATTTTTATTGTTTTATGTTTTATGTTTCTTGGTACTTAAAGAGAGAGATGGAGTGGTTTAATAACTAATCTAGTTTAACTACTTGATGAATATTTAACTAGTCCTAACATAAGCATCTGGTCCCACTTTCTGTACATGTCTTGAACCAATGTATCCATTCCTAGGTTACCAAGTGCTATGCTATTGGGAAAACCAAGCAATAACACTACTAGGATTACCAAGCAAATATATGTTTATGCTCAAGGCAATCATACTTATGTGCTTAATCTACTTAGCTTAATTAATTAACTACTCACTTAAATTTTAATTAAGCTTAATTAATTTCATTTTAAGGAAAATAATAACTACATAAATAAATCATTAATTCATTCTAAGTGTTGTAAGGTTTGATCAAATGGCTTGTATTTATTACCATACACACTGGTGTAGTTCAAGTACAACAATGCTTGAATAAAGATTCGTACACTTTCTAACTCCTACTGTAGGTACTCAGAGAAATATTCTAACTTTCAAATGGAAAAACTGCAAGAGCTTTGCTACAACTATGACTTGACTACCCTTAAACATGGTTGTAAGCTTGTATTTATAGTTTTTATTATAGAGCTACATCGATAGGGCCTCGTAGACGTTGTAAATGCTACATCAGTGTGGCCCTGTCAACGAGGTGACACCACGTAAATGGAAGCCCATTAATGAGGCCATGTTAATATGACACTTTGACACTCATCATACCCCCACAACTAAATGAAAACTCGTCCTTGAGTTCCTTTACAAATTTGGTAAGGTATGGGATTATTGACTAACTCTTGACACAATAAACAAACTCACTTGACAAAATTGAGTTCACAAGTGGACAAATCAACACATTACAAAAATTGTGATGTTCATGACAAAAAATTGAACACCATGACATGACTATACAAAATTGCATAGTACATCCTATGATGGCATGAAGGTGGTGGAGAGGATTAGATAGTCCTAGGTAGTGGAGGTTCTTAAGGTTCTGAAGGACCTTCACTAGTTTTAGGCACGTGTGGTGGTTAAGGTGGTCGTGGCTGTTCTACTATGACTACAACCTCTACTGCAAGGCAAAAAGCATCTAGTAATGCCTTCATCTTCTTCTCCTTACTTCAGGGATTATTCCTAGTCCATGTGGTATCACCAAGTGGGTTGGAATGGGAATATCCCATGGACAAGGCAATATTAGGAACAACTCTTTTACTTTGACAAACTAGGTAGTGAATTGTTTGCATTTGACATCAAATGCTCTTACTGCGTTCTACAAATCCTGGTAGTCATTCATTCTTTTGTACAAGTTCTCAATGGTAGATCTTTAATTAGTGTATTTTCCCTTGAGAACTTCAAGTTTAGCATTTGCCACTACAAACTTTTGCTTGGTGTCTTTATGATGCTTGAAATTGGCCTTGTATAATAAGTACAAGCTAGCCACTTGCTTTTCTAGTTTTGTTCATGGTCTTCTAGCAGTCAACATGGCTAAATTTGCATATTAGAGATTGGCGAGCTCCATGTATTCTATCATCTCCTCAATTTGCAACTTCTTCATGACGATTTTCACTTTATTGTAGGCATCTATCCCATCAACTATAGGCTCCTGCAATTCTCTTCCTTGTTGAAGTTATTGGAGGGTTTCATTTACTTTCTCCTTTGTCAACTAGATGTGCTTTTCATTCACTAATTTTTGTAGATTGACCTATTCTCTATAATGATATTTGACACTCAAATTTGAGAGCCTTTGATTTCTAGGAAACTACCTTAATTACAGTCTTCTGGTGAAGGGCACGAGCCTCCTCCATGGAGAGGTTTCTATTTTTTACTATCAATCTCCTTAGCTTTGTGTTCGCTTTAGCTAGTTACTCCTACTATTGATTGATGAAGTTGGTTAATTGTTATTTGTGCTCATCAACATGCCATAGGAAATGGTTCTCTATGGTTAACTATACATTCCCCTAGTGGGCTTGATCCAAGGCTTTTTGAATTTTTTGCTATGTAGCTCTGCTAAGGATTGGTAGAAGACTATTGTTTTCATTGCACCTTCAACCCCTTTTAGTCTAGTGTGAAGCTGTTCAAGAGCTTTATCCATTGTCAATATTAGGTTGAGAAATGTAGGATCAGCAATTTGGGCTCTTAATTTGGCAACTTTAGTAGCCAAGCATTTGTTCAACTCCTTGGCTATTTCGGTTGCCCCTCTAAGATGATTTTTTTATCCCTTGCCTCCAACAGCTCTGACTAGGTTGTAGTAATATTGTTCAAAAGATCAAAGACATTTGAAAGTGGTTGCCTAGTTCCCACCAGTTGGTCTAGTAGTTCTTTAGGCTATGCTACATTTATTCTACCACTTGTGGTTCTTATGGACATCTACACATTTTTGAGTGTAGTGATGTTTAGTATAGATGTTGTAGGTGCATTGAGGGTTTCAGCTATTTTGTCAACAACCACCTCTACTGCTGTTTCCTACCCTTGGTGTTGCATCACCAATATTGTTGCTCCCTCACCTTCTTCTAAGCATACTGAAAAGGTCACGACATTTCCATAAATTTTTGGGAGTGGTTATTATTTTGTGAGAGATATCATGAACTCTCTAGCACTAGGACTTGCTCTCATAGACAACTGCATTCTTTTGGCTAAGAAAATGGATCCACCTCCATCCATCAAGCTAATTGTTTAGGCCACTTCATTTAGGTGACTCATTGATGGTTTGTACACAAATGGATCCCTACCACTTGTGCCTACTCATTGCTCTTATTTGCCCAAGATCCATTCTTGGTATTTGTGCAACTGTTGGATTGTTGCAACGATGTCTGGCATAGTTGTTTGAGTGGCAGGTGGAGGTGGTGGTTGCTACTTTTCTTCTTGAATGGTCATTGTAGGTGTCTTATCTTTTATCATCTTTGCCCAATTAGTGGTCAAAGCATGGCTGACAACATCGTTTATATAATGGACTATTTCTCCCCTCTGACAAAGTTTTCTAATGAGGCATGGAAAGGCAAGTGCATTCCTTCCATGTTCATTTTCTTTAAACTTCTTCTCCATCTCTAAATAGATCAGCTATGGAAGGTTGATAGGGAATCTCCCACTCAGAGCAGTGCATGCATGGGTAGAAAAGATAGTGATATTGCTTGGCCTCATTGTGAGATTGAGGTGAAAGGTCACAATCTTGTGATGGGTCCTTTTTGTTGGTGTAAGTGCACCAAACTCCTTGTGATCAACACCATAGCATCATTACACCCATTCTTTTTTGATGTTGGGGTTTGCCTGCATTGGAATCTTAGCAAGACACGTCCTTGTTTCTGGCAACCCAAGCACTTCAATAATGGCCTACACAAAGTAGGATATTGAGATGTCCTTGATTTTAACTGTTGAATTGGCCTACCTCTTGTTCCAGAATTGGAATGTCTCTCCCATGTACCATTTCCTAGTGGAAGTGATGATTTGCCGCATGGGAGAGGTTTTTAGTTGGTCCTACACTTCCTTTAGTGCTTGCTCTAAGAAAGATCCAAAGTTTAACTTCTAGAGTACTATTTTTTTGGGCCTCACTCAATTTGATTTGATTCAAGTAAACTTCTATCAAGGTCACCTCGAGATTTGCTTATTTAATTGGTGCATCATCTCGATGGGAATGTTCTATTGCTGCTGCTGGTTTTGGAATTTGTCGAATAGATTCCACCTCAGCCTCTTCCTGAAGAGGACCTATGGCATGGGTTGTAAGTGGTTCTTCTTGAGCCTATTCTTGGCCCATTCCCATTCTAGGTTGTTTCTCCCTTAGTTGAGATGGTCCTACTTCCTATGTGTGTTTTCCTTTTAGTGCCATCTGTAATCACAACACAACCATTGATTAGTAGATATAATGTGTAACTTTAAATTGTAAAATACCTTCTCTGGTTAGTTAGTTATACTTTGGCTAAGGTTGGACCATGGTAGATTGATTATTTTATTATCATTTTATTAATTATTAATTATTTTTTATTATAAATGTTACTAGAGCTTGTTGGAAAGGTTTAACNTGGTGAAAAATTTTCTTAAAAAAATGGCACATTTGTGGCCCCCATGACTAAGAACTTACCTCTAGTAGCTACAGGGTTAAAGAATGGAGTGATTTGGATAAATGGTTAGCAAGTTATGGGCTCTGGAAGATTCTAGGTTCTAGAAATTTGAAAAACTCCCTTGGTGCTTGTGAGAAAATGTAAAAATTTCAAAGTGGGTTCACACACACACACACACACACACACACATGATATTTTTCCACTATGTCAATGAGGCTATGTATATGGGGCCTCATATATGTGTTTACTCCATTAATGGGGCCCCATATATAGAGCTCATAGGAAAAATTTTGAAATTTGAATATCATAAAAAATACAAGAAAATTTTCAATGAATTTGGGGTCCATGGAGTCCTAGAAAATCCAAGAATATGATGAAATCATTGAAGAGGGTCTTTGAAAGTTTAAAATTTCAAAAAATTGATGGAGAATGTATTTATTGAATAAAATATGTAAAGGAACACATGATTTGATGCAGAAGATGGATATATGAAAGATTCCGATTATAAGACTGCCTAAGGATAAGGTTCTTAATGAACCTAACTAAGAGATATGCAAATGAATCCTCCCCATAGTAGGAACATGCCTTATTTTCCCTTGCACAACCTCAACCTAAAGAGTTTGTGGGCCCCATAGGTGAATAATGGTTGATGGAAGTTAAGGATCAGAACCTAAAAGATTTTACCTAAGAATTTAAGTACGTTAGACCAAGATACCAAATCAAGAACATGGACTTTGGTAGTGAGGTGAGTTACGGATAGTAGGGATGGATGATGGAGAAGGTGGAATGGAATTCTAAATTGAGGTCATAAGAAGTCCCTTGTGGATTTTGTGTTTAAAATAACCTAAGGAGATCCATCCTTAGCTGAGATCAAAATCATCCTCTTTTAGTGGCTTCGCATCATCACTCCAAGGTTGATCTACCCCCTCAAGACACAAGAATGCTCCTATAGAAAAACCACTATTCCATAAAGAGAAGAATAGAGAAGTAGGAAGTAAAAGAGGGTCTTAGTTATAGGGGACCTTCAGGCATGGGTAACATGTCTTACTAGTTCCATAACTAGTGCTTGTAGCCTGTTTATTTGGCTCAGGGATGTGGTTTGAATTCCCATAATGTTTTTTATTTTATTTTGTTGTTGTTTTTTTTCCTTTTCTCTTCTTTTTTTTCTTTTTGGATG
>MNCI01002253.1:9053-26470 GCA_015680685.1 Gnetum montanum
CCCTCACTAGCATGAAAGAAGGGGTAGTAGAAATCTTCACAGACATCATAGTCCCTAACAGGACTATGATTCAGACGATCCATTGTTAGCTACTCAAAGCATGCTCCAAATTGTAGAGGTAATTCACATTCCAAGAAAGCACATGAAGGATAGTCAGATCAAGCGTGTTGACATGAACAACATCCCCAGATTTGAAGGGGGATACAACTGTGATCCGCAGACCCACTTGCAGGCATTTCATGATGCCTACACCCTGCAAAATATTGATAACGATTGGCAATGGTTGAAGGTATTTCCCCGAACACTCATCAAAGAAGCTGAAAGTTAGTACCAGTCCTTAGAGCCGGAATCAGTTAGAAGATGGAGTATGACGCTTGAAATATTTAATGACAAATATCAAATGTACTCTAGAGTGGCAAATCTAAGATGGCAAATCCAAGGTTGGAAACAAGGGAATCATGAACCCTTGGATGCTGCCATGAGTAGGTATTACTCATTGTCGCATCAGTGCCCTAGTCATGGTTGTTCTCAGTGGGCATAGCTTCACCACATTATTGATGGACTCCATTTTGAAATGAGAAAGACCCTTGGTGTGTACGCCAAAGGGCAGTTGTTAGAGCTAAGGACCCATCAGTTGTAGCCCCTCATTGATCAGGTGGCCAAAGAGGAAGGAGAACTCAAAAAAAAGGAGAGTGCTAAAGAATTCAATCGGGACCCTTCCCTCAGGAAGAGGGAGGTCTGATTTTGTGATGAGGATGAAGAGTCACCACTAGAAGCAACAGTGAACTGGAAGACTTTGCCATTACAAAATTTTGCATCTGAAATATCGACAAAGGTGGATAAAATGTGGGACTCTTTGGATGAGAAATTCCAAAGTGTATTGAAAATTACAGAAGAGTCCAAAGAGCAAGGTAGTGATCGTGATCGATGTAGGAAGAAGGGAGTTGAACGTACCCAACACAAAGGTAAGGGAAACGTTGCAGTAGTAGAATAGGTTGCAGACTCTGACACTAAGGAAGATGATGGATGTGACATATGCCAATATGAACATCCTAAGGGATGTTGTCTTGTGGTGTCCCACCTTCAAGAGTCTAGGGTCTATACCTTGAACCCTCATTTGGCGTAGAGGTAGATGCCCCGAAGGTTTCCTTATCTACAAGGTAACCCTAGGCAATTCCACTAGCAGTAGTAATATATCCAAGTGGACAGCCTCTGCAATCGTACGAGTATTTCCAATAGTGGAAGCAACCACCAGCATGGGGGATGCCACCTCCAAGGCAGCAATACACTTACAAGTAGCCAGATCATTATGAGTACTATGTTCAGTAGCCCATCTATCCAAGAGGGTCTTCCAGTCACGTGGCCTTTCCCAGTTACTACCATCCCCCTGAATATGTTAGACATCCATCTCCATCACCCAGGGGAAAAAATCCACACCTCTTCTACCCTCCATCACCTTCTTCTACCACTCCTCCACATCATCCCTCTCAGTTTCCACCTACTCCATCCATGTAGGGAGAAATACCACCACAGGCATAACAACGAAATGCTAAGAGGGCTGTTAATCTACAACTAGCACCTAGGCCGAGTGGACCGGAATCCAAACCATGCAAACGTCCTTTCTTCTAGCCCAATAATCCAAACACACCCTTACCTACGCATGTGGCCAGTGCCTCCAAACCTACCAACGCCTCTACCATCATACCACCCAAGCAGTCCTCCACTCCACACACATGTCATGACGGTCATGCTCACATCCAACATCCAACGTCCAGACGGTCATGCTCACACATGTCGTGATTGACTAGATCAAAGTTGTTTCTCTTCCCTGGAAATTAACAAATTCAGGAAGCCCCTTAATCTATCTTTAGGTGGCTGAGAATGAGCCGTGCAAAGCTCTTCTGGACTTAGGGTTAGGGGTTAATTTAATCTCTCATGACATGTACAAGAATTGGAACCTACCCCCGCTAAAGAAGAGCAACATCCAGCTCAAGTAAGTAGATCAATCCATCACTGTTCCTTTGGGTTTGGTGGAGGACATTGTGACCACCATTTGTGGGTGGTCCTACCCTGCTGACTTCTTGGTCATCCACGTGGAAAAATGTAAGGGGAACTTCCCAATCATCATGGGAAGAGCCTGGCTAAGCATGGTGGATGCACGATTAGGACTCCAAGATCTGTCCCTAGAAATTTCAAAGGAAAATCCTTTCGGAAAGATCGAGAAGAAAAGAGTTTAGGGTATCGCGTACAGTGACTCGGGGTGAAACTGTGTGCAGCAACTATGGTCTACTAAGTGGACATCCATTCAAGCATGCAGTCGGTGTACCGAGGAATCACCAATTCAATAGTGCCTGTACACAGTAGCCATTAACCAAGAAGGCACCTAGTGGCTGACAGCTAATCCTACTAGCAGCACAATATGCATGGAACTGTCTAAGGGGCTAGTGAAAGCCTATATTGACAACATGGATGTGATGGAGGATATTCATCAATAGACCTCCATCATTGATGACTTTGATGACTAGGAAAAGCTAGAGATCCCTGAGAGCTTCAAGCAAGAGCCCCTTGAACTAAAATCCCTACTGGCTCACTTAGAGTATGCATTCCTGCAAAATGGCAAGCCGGTAATTATCAATGCTGCCCTTCCACCCGAACAGAAATAGAAATTTCTGATGATGGTAAAAAAATGGGTTGTTGCATTCACGTGGTCCTATCCTAAGCTCTCTGGCATTGATCCCAAGATCTACGAGCACCGAATCTACCTAGACCCTTCCATGAAGCCACGACGATAGCCACAAAGATGGTTGAATCCCAAGTTGAAGCAAGTAGCAAAGGAGGAAATTGAATAACTACTTAAGGCAGGATTCATCTATTTAGTCGTTGATAGTGAATGGGTTAGCCCACTCATTATCATACCCAAGAAAGGTGGCAAGTGGAGGGTCTGTATCGATTTCTTGTTGCTCAACATGGCAACTTTCAAGGACCACTTTTTGCTCCCATTTGTGGACCAGGTGTTGGACACAATTGCAGGATACCAATATTATAGCTTTTTGGATGGTTATAGTGGTTATAACCAGATCCAAATCGCACCAGAGGACTAGGCCAAGACTACTTGCACAAGTCCATGGGGAACTTTTGCATATAAGAAAATGGCCTTTGGCCTGTGCAATGCACCTGCAACTTTCCAACACCTTGTCTTGATCATTTTTCAACAACAAATCGAAAATGGTGTAGAAGTCTTCATGGATGAATTCTCCACCTATGGTGCCACGTTCGAGCAAGCCTTGGACCACCTAGAGCAAGTTTTAAAGTGGTGTGTAGACACCAATCTACGGATCAATTGGCAAAAGAGCCATATGATGGTCCAAGAGGGCATAGTGTTGGGGTAATCTCATTTCATCAACAGGGATCAGCGTACACCCTGAAAAAATCAGGGTCATCCAAGGAATTACCCGCCAACCAAGTAATGTTAAAGATATGCAGTCATTCCTTGGACACATTGGTTACTACCGGTGCTTCATTGAACACTTCTCGAAGATAGCCCGACCGTTGGTAGTGCTTACAAAGAAGGACATTCCATTTGTCTGGACCAGGGAATGTGAATCTGCATTCCAAGAGCTAAAGTAGAAACTCATAGAAGCTCTGGTTCTATGGGCACCTAATTGGTCTAGACCCTTCTACATTATGATGGATGCCTCCAACTACGCTTTGGAAGCCATGCTTACACAGTGTGATGATCAGAAATGTCCATATTATATCCACTATGCAAGTCATAGCATTGTGGGTGAATAACTGAACTATACCACCACCGAAAAGGAATTGATAGCAGTGGTGTTCACATTGGATAAATTTTGGCACTATGTGCTCAGATATGAGGTGTTTGTGCACATAGACCATAGTGCTATCCGGTTCCTAATGAACAAACCAACGGTGAGCCCTTGCATAATTTGGTGGCGGGTGATTCTTCAGGAGTTTGATTTGACCATGGTAGATGAAAAGGGGTCTAAGAATGTAGTCATTGACCATTTGTCTCAATTACGATGGGATGACACAGAAGAGGAGGAGCCTTTATCTGATCAATTTCTAGATGAACTCCTTTTCATAGGCGCTGTTGATCCTCAAGCATCCAAGGAATATCCTTGGTTCAACCACATCCTTACCTACCTCACAACACAAGAGCTGCCAAAAGAATGGAACCATTGGAAGAAACAGCAGTTTCTTCATAAGGCTAAGCATTTCATGGAAATCAACAACCACCTCTACAAGGTATGCGTAGATGGCTTGGTCCGATGGTGTGTCCCTGATGCTGATACACTGCGTGTCCTCCAGGATGCTCATGAGGGCCATTGTGGGGGCCACTATGCTAGACGCAAAATGGTCATTAAAATCCTGCTTGCAGGGTATTATTGGTCTACACTCGTTAGGGACACACAATGGTTCACCCACTCCTGTGAACGATGCCAACGAGATGGTGGGATGTTAGCCTAGTTGTTGGAACCTCAATAGTGGATTCAGCCACTGGAGCCCTTCGACATCTAGGGTATCAACTTCATGGGGCCCATCACCCCCTTATCAAATAGAAAGGCATATATCATCATGGCGGTGGACTACTACACAAAGTGGGCAGAAGTGACAACCATCATCAACTGTTCTTCCAATACCACCGCATGATTTGTTTAACAACAAATCGTTACCAGGTTTGGAGTGCCTCGTGCACTCATTTTTGACAATGGGACGCACTTCACAGGGGTTACTTTTTGGAAACTCATGCAACGCTTAGGGGTAACACGAAAATTTACAACACCTTATCACCCCCAAGCCAATGGGCAAGCCGAAGTCACAAATAGGAAAATTACCAAGATCCTTACATGAACAATTAGCAAATATAGGAGGGATTGGAGTACCAAGCTTAATGATGCCCTATGGGCCTATCGCTCCACCTAGAAACTTCCTGTAGGGTACTCTCCCTATGAGTTAGTGTATGGTAAGTTGCTACCACTTCCAATCCAAGAAGAACTTTGGACATTATCCACTGCCTGTAACCTCGACATTGACCTACCACTAGCATAACGAGAATGATTAATCAACTTAAGTGTGCTAGATGAGAATTGATTAGTAGCCCTATTTTCCAATGAAACCCACAAGGCCTATAACAAGAAACGACATGATCTTAGGATCTAGATGGTCACATTTCGATGTGGAGATAAGGTATTGTATTGGAACCCCTCACATATATCCCAATCGACAAAGTTTTAGACACTATGGGAGAGACCTTATATTGTCTCTGAAACCTTCCCATCCGGGCCCTTGCTAATTCACAAACCTGGGGATCCCACCAGAACATAGTTGGTCAACCACCAATAACTCAAACCTTTTTGTGAGATCCATACAACTAGTGTCACAGCCTCATCATCGGCCAGTCATCCATGCACCATCTTTCTCGTCTCCTCCTTTCCACCTAGTCGTGGGGGAGACCCTCATCCCTGCTGATGCATTTCACTGCACCCCTCACCATTTTATGATTTTTTGTTTTACATTTTTTTTGTTTTATGCTTTTTTGTTTTCCAGTTTTGTTTTGCAATTTTTTTTCCACTCCTTTTTTTTCCACTTTTTGTTTTACACTTTTTTTTTCATTTTTCATGTTCTTTTTGTTTACTTTTTGTCATTCTCATATGGTTTGGCGTGGTCAATTTTCGTTATGATGGGCACTTTTATTGTCTTTCGAGTTATCTGGTTTCTGCCATTTCATGGTTGTCCTAGGATTGCCTATTGTTTCCACCTCATAAACTCAGCAGTGAGTCCATGTCATCCACCCATCCATCATTCCATGGTCTTTCTTTTATCGCAGACATGCACCCCTTCACTTAACAAACATTTTAATGAATGTGTGACTTGTGTAGTTCCCCAACTGAGGGATGATCCACTGGTTTGAATCGAGTGTGAATTCAAGGGGAATGATTTATTTGTTGTTCTGTTCTATTCCCTAGGTTGTTGGTGTGTCTTTACGGATTTCCTACCACTCTGAGTCTCTCTCCCTGGAAGTTTTGGGTAGTTCGACCTTGCATGGTGTGGTCCTCACTGAAAAATTCAAAAAAATAAAAAATAAAAGCCATGACACAAAAACAAAATAAAGAAATAAAATGAGGATTCAAAGCACACCCCTTGGTCGGATGCATGCACACATGCATGGGTCTTCACATGGTGTGGTTCCCTCGCACAAAAGAAAAAAAAACACATATTGCAATGGGAATTCAAAGCACACCCCTTAGACCACCTCTCACGGGCCACATGTACTAGTTATGGGACTTCACATGCAGGGGATATAAGGCTATTACCTACTATGGGGAGAACCCACTTGCATATTCTTGGTTTGCCTGTTAAGCCTCCACTCCTTTGGATATCTTGGTTGATTGTTTTTCGTGTCCCATCATTCGATTTCATCCTCGCTTGAGTTCTTTTTAGCTCCAATTCTCCAATTTTGTCTCTTTTTTGCACTCCAACCCCTTCCTCTTGTCTTTAGCCATGATCAAGCCTTTTCTGCGCTTCAATCACCTCAATTTGACTTTTCAAATTTTTTAATTTGGGTGTTTTTTGGGTTGGTCAACGTTGGTCTTCGAGTGAATAGTGCTACGTATACGGGGCCTCGTATATGCAGCCATTATGTATACATGGCCCCGTCAATGCAGCGCCCAACCCCTATATATACCCCACTACACCTTGTATTTTTCATCATTTGGAGTCCAAATTGAGTGGAATTTTTGCTGTTTTTTCTGCCTAACCCTTTCCAATGCACCTACATTCCATCACGTGTCCGCATCAACCCGTCCTTGCCCTTTTCTACCCCCAGAGGTATGCACTTAGTCATGGGGGGTGGTGCTCTGGTGTAATTAATTAATTAATTTTTAATTACAAAACCTTTAGTCCTAACCCCTAAATTAACACATTGGGAAACTTAACAGTGTGCCTGTGCCATTAACATAACTTGGTCAAACTAAAAGATATATACAAACCATTTTAGGTTACTTCTGAACGGTCTAACGGATGGTTATGTTAATTTTCAGATGGCACCCAAACCGAGGCACCCAAGGGAGGAAGGACCATCACAACCGAGGGAAAAGCGCCCATGTACAGGAAGGGGACGTGAAATGCAACGACCAGAGTATGCGGAAGGCTCCCATGCAACTGGGCCCTTCCACGAACAACCTGATGTGGAATCTATCCATCAAATTCTCAAAGAGGACATTCTTGGTGTGCAATCTCTAGGGGATGAGATGCCTAGGATAGCACCACAGTTTGAGGTCACATTGACCCAAGCCTGCCTTGATGCTATCATGCCACGCGAGGTGCAAAGGATGGTCCTCCAAGAGTTGAATTTTGGACCATTCCTCGAGCATGCTCTAGAAGATGAGAGACTTCAATTGCAACACTCTTCGATGTGGCCAATCATCACAACCAGTGGTGAGTGGTACTTAGGAGAAACATATCTCTTCTGGACGAATCGACAACCAGGGTCAAGAGTAAGAATCGAGGACATATGTCTCTTACTCTTCGGAAGCAATAGCACAAGCTTTGGGGTTGCCCAAAACTGGGGTAGATGTGGTAGAAATTCCTAACAGGCCAATGTAGAGGTAAAGGTGCAATGGATCAGACGGTGTTATGGGGTAGAGCGCAAGGAATTTGGCTCCTTGACCATGGCAGAGAGAGTCTATTCAAAGATAGTGTCTTACCATCTGAATCCAACGATAAGACCGAGCAAAATCACCGCCTTCTTCGCTTGTGCGTGTGTTGCCTTGAGTGGGAAGTTTCCCATGAGTCTTCCACAGCTATTATTTTTGGAGCTTGAAAAAAGGTTCGTAGAGAACGAACATTAAAGATGAGCTCTCCTCTTTCCCTGCCTAATCCAAAAGTTATGCAAACGGGTAGGGATAGCATGGTATTCTAACGATATCATCTAACGCGTCCCAATCGCCTCATGGTGTGAAATGATGAAAGAAAAAATCCCTGCCACCATGTAGACAGAGGAAGAGCAGCAACCACCTCCACCACCTGTGCAAACAATGCATCTAGGCTCGTAAACAACAACAACATACATCCATGAGATCTGGGAAATGCTCTTGAATCAGTGAGAGCAATCTAGTAGAACTAGTGGAGGGGATGATCCTTTGGTCTATTGCCCTACCATGAGCCACTTGGAGCAAATGGAATAATCAGTCAGCTTGCTTGAAAGGGTAGGGTCAATATTTTTGCCGCTTGAGCACCCATTCCAACCAGAACCGATCCAAGCATCCGAGATGTATCAATTGCAACCCAACAGTTATTCCCTGAAATCTCTGGGAATGTTGCTACTTTCTTGGTACGCTTGAAGGATGGTGAGGGGGCGACAGTCCTAGTGATGTAGCACCAGGGAAAAGAAGTTACAGCTGAAGTGGTTGTTGATACCATTGCTACTGCTCTCAATGCACTAGAAGCACCTGTACCAAACATCCATGGACTACAAGATGTACAGGTGTCTTCCGGAACTTCACGTAGCAAGATGGATGCAGCCCAACATGAAGAAATGTTGGACCGACTGGTAGGAACCGGGCAACTGCTTTTGGATGTCTTCGATCTTCTAGACAACATCACTGCAACCCAGTCAGAGCTATGAATGGAAAGGGGAAAGAGCCTTGTTCTGGAGGGACAACTAGAAGTTGCCCAAGCTGCTTGTTAGCACATGGCAATGGAGGTTGCCTAGTTAAGAGCCCAGCTTGCCGATCTAGCCATCCTTGACCATGAGATCACTAGAGATGAAGCTTTTGAATAGCTTCAGCTTAAACTATAGGTTGTTGAGGATGAAAGGGAGACAGTGATCCTAGACAAGTTCATAGTAGATGCCCAAGCATATCATTTAGAGAAGGGCTTGGCAGAGGTTCACCAGGAGAACGTGTAGCTAACAACAGAAGTTCATCGTCTGCGCAATGTTGGTGTAGAGAACGTGCACATGAAAGATTTTATCCACCAACAGTAGGAGGAGCTAGCTAGGGTGAATGCAGATATGAGAAGGTTGGCTACTGAAAATTGAAATATGTTAATGGAGGAAGTTCGGGCATTGCAACAGAAGTCTGCAATCGAAATTTCCACTTGGAAGAACGAGGCCCTAAAATTTGAAAGAGTTAAAAGTAATTACAAGGACCAAGTGGGATTGCAGAAGGAGGTGAATGAGAAGCACATTCAAGTCGCTATGGCCCAGATGAACCAAGTGCTCCAGCAGCTGCGAGAAGGAGGCAATGTATGGCCATCCATCTTCGATGGATTGAACGCCTACAACAAAGTGAAAATCTGCCTAAAGGAGCTGCAAATTGAAGAAATGATAGAATACATGGAGTTAGCCAACCTTTGGTATGCAAACCTGGCTATGCTCATAGCTGGGAAACTATGGTCAGATCTAGAGAAACAAGTGGCTGCCTCATATTCTCTATATGAGGGTGAGTTCCAGGCGCACAAGGCAACATAACAGAAATTGGCAATAGCAAATGCGGAACTTGAGGTCCTCCGTACAAGCTTTGAAGGACAACGTACCATTGCAGAGGACATGGCCTGAAGAATGAGTGACTACCAGCAACTGTAAGCATCAATTCGGGCATTCAATATCAAATTCAAATAGTTCACAACCTGGTTTGTCAATTTGAAAGAACTCATTCTGGCACTGCCTTACCCTTGGAAAATTCTAGTTCTAGCACACATTGGAGAAGCTGTCTAGACAATGAATGATCCCAGAAGTAAAGAAGAGAAAATGAGGGCTCTCTTGGAGGCTTTCTCACTGTCTCTAGAAGTTATAGCTACCGCAGGGCTACTGACATCTGTGCCACCACCAACGTATAGGCCAGAGGTTGGAGAAGGTCTGTCAGAACCACCACCCCCAGGGACGGTGTGATCTCCTTCAGCAATTTTGTACATCGTCTTACATCACAGAGGACCAGTGAGGTGTTCAATTTTATCTCTAAACACCACCATTTTTGTAATTTTTCCTCCTCTGTAACTCAGGCACTTGGTAAAGTCATGTTGTATCATGTGTGTGTCATTTATGTGTTTAAGTCACGTGTGTTGTAAATAAGAACCCATACCTTCCAAATTGTAAAGTAACTCGAGGACGAGTTTTTGCTTAGTCGTGGGGGTATGATGAAGTGTCTAAAGTTAATGCGTCAACTGGGCCACATATACGAATCATGTTGTGCAGGACCATAACTCCAAGGATTACCATCTCACTGAGGAAAAACATAAAATTGATTGAAAACAGGAGAAGCACTATGAAGCTATGAAGGGAAAATAGTTTAATAACACCTTGTTCTAGCCAGGCCAAAAAGATAGTGAGGATCCCTTCTATGGGGATTCTTATTTCATTGATTCTCTTTTCCTTGGTTTCAATGAAGGAGGATTGAACAAAAACTTATAGTCTATTGTAAACAATCTTGGTTTAGGTAGGAATGTGTCCCATGATCATGGGGGATCCAAAGGTGGAAGTCATGGTAGGGATAGGGGTAGGCATTATGATGATGATCATGGTTGAGATAATTGAAGAAGGGGTGGCAAGAACTATGGTGCTAGTCCTCCTTCCTCTTCACCTTTGTCATCTTCTTCTTCCTCCTCTAGCTCTAACTAAAGTTGTAGAGTACATGAACATGATGGAGGTGACTAATGGGATAGAGATGATTGTAGGACTTGCTGGACTAGTCAAGATCAAGGGTGTTGGAAATTAAGGGCTACCACCATGAGAGAAGGGTTAGCAAAGGGCATCATAGGCATCATGGCCATCATAGAGGCCATGACTATGATGAGCCATTTCTTACTACTCAAAATATTCTGAATATCGAAGAGGTAGTGAGAATTTTGACAAGGCATGTGAAAGATAGTCGAATAAAGTGGTTGGATATGAACAATATTCTCAAGTTTAAAGGGGGATACAACTTAGATTTTTAGAACCATCTACATGCCTTTCATGATGCCTATGGATTATAGAATATGGATAAAGAATGGTTGAAACTACAATTTTTCCCATGAACACTCATAAAAGAAGTTGAAAGTTGGTACCTGTCTTCGAAGCTGAAATCAATCCATTGATGGAGTATGATGCTTGAGCTCTTTAATGACAAATATTAAGCATACTCCTAAGTGTCCAGCATGAGAAAGCAAATCTAATGTTGGAGACAATAAATACATGAACCCTTGGACATAGCCATGGGCAGGTTGCATTGATGTCCTAGCCATGGTTAATCTCAAAGGAAGCAGCTTTGCCATATCATAGATGGGATCTACTAAAAAATAAGGAAAACTCTTAGGGTTTATGCCCAATGGAGACTATTAGAACTTAGAGTCCATTAGATCCAAAGGTTGATTGAGTAAGTTTCCAAAGAAGAAGGAGTGCTATGAAAGAGAGAAAGTGCAGAGGAGTATAACCAAAATCCTTCTATCAGGAAAAGAGAAGTCTAGTTTTGTGATAATGAAGAGGAGGCATTGCTTGATAAGGTGGTGTAGTGAAATACCTTGCCTATTTAGAAATCTATCTCTAAAATTTCGACCAAGGTAGACAAAATGTGAAACTCTTTGGATGAAAAGTTCTAAACTGCTTTGAAAATAACAAAGGCATCCAAAGAGTAAAGTAGTGATTATGATCATAGGACAAGAAAGGAAGCTGAATGTGCCGACCAAGGGATAAGGGCATGGCTCTTGTAGTAGATGAGGTTGTGAAGTTCAAATCTGATGATGATGGTGGATATGATATTTGCCAATACGAACATCATAAGGGATGTTGCCCCATTGTGTCACACTTATAAGTGTC
Organism: Gnetum montanum; assembly: GCA_015680685.1. Classification (NCBI taxonomy): domain Eukaryota; kingdom Viridiplantae; phylum Streptophyta; class Gnetopsida; order Gnetales; family Gnetaceae; genus Gnetum; species Gnetum montanum. The sequence continues at coordinate 20,869 of MNCI01002253.1, forward strand.
TAAAATGTATGCTCTAAATCCTAAATTGACTAGAAGGAAAGCACCTAGAAGGTTTCCTTATCCTCAAGACAACCTAAGGTAGTTCCACCAACAATAACCCTATTATCTAGGTGGCTCTTCGCTATAACCTTTCGAGTAGTACCATCACTAGTAGCATCCACAATCATGGGAGATGCCACCACCAAGGTAGTAGTACCCTTACAAATAGCCTAATCCATATGGGTTCTATGTTCCCTAGACCATTTCTCTACATGACTCTTCTAGTCATGCCTCATTTGTACATCACTACTACCCTCTTGAGCACTTCAAAGCTCAATCTCCATCTCCAAGAGAAGAATCCCCATATCCTTATCATCCTCTTCATGCTTTTGTGCATGTACCTCCACCTTCAATTAAATTACCACATGCTCTTTCAATGTAGGGTGAGATCTCAACCTAGCCATAGCAACAAAATTCTACCAAGCCTGTTAACTTATAGCTAGCTCCTCAACTGAGTGGTTTGGAAACTAGATCCAAAAAAGACAATTATTCCAAACCAATAGTCCTATAAAGCACTCATAGACTCATGTGGCTAATAACCTTGCTTCTCCCTCATCCTCTACATCTAATCCATTTTAGTCCCCTTCAAACCAAACACCTCCCAAGGTGTATATTTTCATGCTAACCCATGTAATAACTAATTGGATAAAGGTTGGTCACCTTCCTAGGAAAATATATGATCTTGGGAGTCCCTTAATCTATTTGAAAATAATTAGAAGTGAGCCATGCAAGGCTCTTCTTGATCTAGGTTCTAGTGTTTAATTGATTTCTCATGAGATGTACAAATCTTGGAACCTGCCTCCACTCAAGAAAAGCAACATTCATCTTGAGTTGGTAGATCAATCCATCATAATTCCTTTGGGACTAGTGGAGGACATTGTGATCACCATCTGTGGTTGATCCTATCCTACCAATTTCCTAGTAATCCAAGTTGATACTTGTAAGGTTGACTTCCAAATTATCATGGGAAGGACTTGACTAAGCACCATTGATGCATGGCTGGGCATCAGAGACCTTTCCTTGAAAATATTCAAGGAAAATACATTTTGAAAGATTGGGAAGAATATAGTTTTATGCATTATGTACAGTGATATAGGGTGCAACTATGTGTAGAAACTATGGGCCATATAAAGTACATCAATCACAACATGCAGACAATGTGTAGATGTATCATAAATTCAAAGGTGCATGTACATAGTAGCCACATAATAGGAGGGTACCTAGTGGCTAATAGTTGATCCTAAAAGTAGCACACTTTGCATGGAATTAGCTGAGAGGTTAAAAAATGCCTATGTTGAAAGCATGGATGAATTGGAGCAAGTTCATCACCAACTCTCTAATGATGAGCTTGATGATACCAATTAGGGAGAGCTAAAAATCCTTGAAAATTTTAAGTAGGAGCCCTTAGAGTTGAAAAATCTAGCTAATGGAATGGAATATGCTGTTTTGAGAAATGGCAAGCCAATTATAATCAATGCTAACCTTACTCTTGAACAAAAAGATAAGCTGTTGAAGGTGGTTAACAAATGGCCAATAGCCTTTGCTTGGTCATATCCCAAACTCACTAGGATTGATCCTAAGATATGCCAGCATCACATTTATATTTCTCATTCCATAAAGCCAAAGAGGTATTCATAGTAGTGATTGAACCCCAAGTTGAAGTAGATCATCAAGAAGGAGATTGAACAACTCCTTAAGGTGGGGTTCATCTATCCCATTGTGGATAGCAAGTGGGTTAGCTTACTTGTGATTGTGCTAATAAAAGGTGATAAGTGGAGGGTTTGTATTAACTTATAGCTCTTGAACATGGAAACCTACAAAGATCATTTATCATTTCCATTTGTGGACTAGGTCTTGGAAACTATCTCTAGGCATTGTTTCTACATCTTTATTGATGGCTATAGTGGCTATAACCAAAATTAGATTGCACGAGAGGACTAATCCAAAACTACATTCATAAGTTCTTAGGGGACTTTTGCATACAGAAATATGCCTTTTGGTTTGTATAATGCCTTTGCAACCTTTCAAAACCTTGTCCTAAGCATCTTTCAATAGTAGATTGGTAGTAGGGTGAAAGTCTTTATGGATGACTTCTCCACCTATGATGCTATGTTTGAGCAATCCCTTGACCACCTTGAGAAATTAAAAGGTGTGTGGAGGATAACCTTCAAATCAATTGGAAAAAGATCCATTTGATGGTCCAGGATGACATTATGTTAGGGCATGAAATCTTACAAGTAGGGAGTAAGGTGGACCCTGAAAAGATTAGGATCATCTAAGGAATTACCCATTAGCTAAAAACCATCAAAGATGTTTGATCATTCCTTGGACACACTCGCTACTACAGGTTGACTCATAGAGAATTTCTCTAAGATTACTAAACTATTGGTGAAGCTAACAAAGAAAGATGCTTAGTTAGTATCAACCAAGGAATGCAAAAAGAAATTCTAGCAAATCAAGCTGAAGCTTGTAAAAACTTTGATTCTACAAGCACCTAATTGGTTCCAACTATCTTACATCATGATAGATGCATTTATCTATGCCTTGGGAGTTTTTCTCATGTAGTTGGGTGATCAAAAACATCCATACTACCTCCACTACATAAGTCGAAGCATTGTGGATGCACAATTGAACTACAACACAACAGAGAAAAAGTTGATAATGGTGGTGTATGCCTTTGAAAAACTTAGGTACTATGTGCTTAGATACAAGGTGTTTGTGCACACAGATCATAGTGGAATTCATTTCTTGATGAACAAACCAATGGTGAGCCCCCATGTCATACAGTGGCTTATGATCCTATAGGAATTTGATCTAATGATGATAGATCGAAAAGGAACTAAGAATGTGGTCATTGACTATTTGTATTGGTTGCAATGGGATAACAAAGAGGAGGAGAGCCCACTTTTTGATTAGTTTCTTGATGAACTCCTCTTGCCTAGTGCAATAAATGAACAAGTGCCCAATGAACCTACATGGTACGATGGCATTCACTCAGGATATGCCACAAGAGTTGGATTGCAGGAAGAAACCAGAATTTATTTGTCAGGCTAAATGCTTCATGGAGATCAATGAACATCTTTACAAAGTGTGTGTTGATGGCTTGGTTCATTGGTATGTTCCTAATGCTAACCGACTACTCATTCTCCAAGATGCTCATGAGGGTCCTTGTGGGGGACACTATGCTGGGAGATGCACAACCATTAAGATCTTGATGGCAAGGTATTACTTGCCAATACTCTTCAGGAATGTCAACCAATTTGTTTGTTCTTGTGAAGGCTATGAATGTGATGGTGGGATGATCACCAAATGGATGGACCTCAGTAGTGGATCCAACCATTAGAACCCTTTAACTTATGGGGCATTGACTTCATTAGTTCCATCACACCCATGTTAAATCGAAAGGTGTACATTATAGTTGCTCTTGACTATTATACAAAATGGGTAGAAGTAGTAGCCATCACTAACTATACATCCTCTACTACTGCTCTGTTTGTATAATAGAATGTTGTAAATAGGTTTGGGATGCCACATGAACTAATTTTTGGTAATGGTACTTACTGTAGAGGCACCACATTTGGCAAGTTCATGCAATGCTTGGGGTTAGAGCATAAATTAATAATACCCTACCATCCCCAAGCCAATGGTCAAGTAGAGGTTACCAATAAGGAGATTAATAAGATCTTAACTAGAAAATTTAGTAAATATAGGAGAGACTGATGCATAAAACTCAATGATGCCATTTGAACCTATCACTCCACATGGAAACTCCCTATAGGCTACTCTCCTTATGAGCTAGTGTATAAAAAACTTTCAATTTTTTTTATTTAGTCTAAGCTCCATATACTTTCAACAACCTATGACCTTAACCTTGACCTTAGCCTAACACAAGAAGAAAGACTAATCAACCTTAATCTACTAGATGAGAATAGATTGATGGCCCTATCTTTGAATGAAGTGCACAAGGCATTCAAAAAAAAAATGCCATGACCTTAAAATTAGAAAAGTCAAATTTCAACCTGGAGACAAGGTTCTTTACTAAACCCCACACATGCATCTCAAAAGGCTAAGTCCCAAACATTTTGGGAAAGGCCTTAAATCATTTATGAAACCTTTTCTTCTAGGGCCATGTTGATCTACAAACTTGAGAGTCCAAAAAAAATGTAGTTGGTCAACATGCAATAACTCAAACCTTTCCATGAGCCTAAAGGAGCCAATGTAGGTAACACCTCATTGGATGGACAACAACACTCAATTTTTTAGATCTTTTTCTTTCAACTTAGTTGTGGGGGAGATGGCTATCCATGCAAATCATTTAAGTGGCTGCTTAGCTTTTTATACGTTTTTGTTTAACACTTTCTTTTTTTTTCCACTTTTTTAATTTTACATCATTTTTGGGTTTACACCCTCATTAGTACATTTTTTCTTTCTTGAACATTTTACAATTTCTTTTATATTTTACCTTATTATGGTTTGATTTTTCTTATGTTTTCTAATAAATTTCTTTGTTGCTAATAGGACATAGTGATGTTGTAACTATTTTCTAATGGTGATTTGTAGTTAATGTTTGATTTCTATCTTAGAATTTTGATATTGATAAGTAAGACAAAGATTCTTTTTCATGGAATAGGAAATTAGTCCATGTCATCCATCGATTCATAACAATCTATGGTGTTCCTGGTTTTGGAAATATGAGGTCCCTTTTCTTAATGAAACTTTAACGAGCTTGTGACCTTGGTAGTTTCCAAACTTGAAAAAGATAAAATAGATTGATAAGGGTATGACTTCAATGGGACTCAATTCTCTTTGTACTTTTCCAAAGTCTTGAATGCATGAGTATTTTCATGGATTTCTTACCATTCCATTGTTACTAATAACAATAAGCCAAGTCTTTGCATGGTGTGTTTCCCATCCAAAAATTGATAAAAACATAAAATTCAAGAAAAAAAAAAAGAAATGATGAGAATTCAAAGCACATTCCTTAGATGATAATAATACGCTACAAGAACTAGTTATGGGACTAGAAAAACATGTTACCCATGCTTGAAGGTCTTCTCTAAGGCCTTTTCTCACTTTCTGCTTCTCTTTTCTTCTCAAATAAGAAATAGTGATTGATATGTGGGAGCATTCTTCTATCTCAAGGGGGGTGGTCTAGTCTTAAAGTATCAATGCAAAGTCATTGAAAGTTGTTGGTTGGGATCTAGACTAAGGATGGACTTTATTGGGTCATTTAACTATCAAATCCACAAGGGACTTCATGTGACTGTGATTCGGAACTCCATTCCACTCTTTTCTCTCATCCACCAATGGTTTTGATTATTCATGTTGCTATTGTTTTCTAGGTCTTGTTCAATGTCTTGGTTTAATGTGTTAAAATTATTAGGTAGATTCTTTCGGGTTAGGTCCTTAAATTTTTATAACCATTAATCAAGGGTGAGGTCCATAGAGTCCTTGGTTTAAGCATATGCAAGGGCACAAAGGACATGAGACTACTATTGGAAGGACCCATTTCCATATCTCTTAGTTGGGCTAGTTATGTTCCTTAGGCATTTTTGTAATCAAA
>MNCI01002253.1:26665-36819 GCA_015680685.1 Gnetum montanum
TTTTTACATTTGAGCTCAAATGAGGGGGGAGTTTTTAAAGTTTTTAGAGCCTAGAACCTTCCAAGATCCATAACTTCCTAACCATTTGTCCGATTCACTCCGTTCTTTAATCTTGTAACTACTATAGGTAAGATCTTCATCGTGGGGGCTACAAATGTTAGATTTTTTATGAAATTTTTTTTAAAACTTTTTTAACTCTCATAAAGATTTAACTAAGGAACTAACTTGAAAACATCAATTTATGAAAGTTAAACCCTTCCAATAAGCTCTAGTAAGCCTATAAAGTCAAATAACATTAACATAATATTAAAATAATCAATCCACCATGATCATAACTTAGCCTAAGTGTAACTACCTAATGGAATAAGGTACTTAAAGGTTATAAGTTACACATTATATGCTAATCCTTGGTTATGTTGTGTTGTAACTATAGATGACACCTAAAGGAAAGCACATGCAAGAATGAGGACCATTCCAACCAAAGGAAAAAGGGCTACAAATTAGAAGAGGCCAATAATAGGTCCATGAGCAAGTAGTTGAAACTCATGTAATGGGACCTCTTCGAGAGGAGCCTAAAGTATAATATGTCTGATAGATTCTTAAAGAAGTAGCTGTGACTAAATAGTCACACTGAGATGAGGCACTAGGACTAAGACCAAGCCTTAAGGTCACCCTAATGGATGCCTATCTTAATCAAATGAAATCTAAGGAGGTCTAGAAATCTATTCTTCAAGAGTTAAAATTTTGACATTTCTTGGTATTTTCTCCTCCAAAAGTTAAGATGTAGAACTCTCTCATGTGGTCCATCATCACTTTAGATGGGGAGTGGTTCATGGAAGAGACCTATCTCTTCTAGAACAATAAGTAGGTTGGTTCAATGATCAAAATCAAGGAAATTTCTATGTCCTACTTAGTGAAAGAAATTTTAGAGGTCCTTGGGTTACCAGAAGTTGGAGCCAATCATATAGAAATTCCAATGCAGCTAGATCCTGATGTCAAGAAAGAATGGATGCAATGGTGCTATGGAGTTGACTACAAGGATTTTGATGCACTCATTATGGTGAAACATGCATACTTCAAGATTGTGGCCTTTCACCTCAATCTAATGGTGAGGCTAAGCAAAGTCACAACCTTCTCCACCCATGCTTGTGATCCTCTAAGTGGTAGATTCCTAGTCAACCTTCCATAACTAATCTATCTTGAGATAGAGAAGCATTTTAAGAAAAATGAACACGGAAGGAAGGCATTCCATTTACCATGCCTTATCATAAAATTATGTAAGAGGAGAGGAATAGCATGCTACACAAACAATGCCATTTGACATGCTACACAAATGATGAAGGACAAGGTGCCTACTAAAGTCATTCAGAAAGAGGAGTAGTAAAAACCACCTTCACCACCCACTCATAAAACAATGTCAAAGACCCATGCTTCCATTGAGTGCATGCATGAACTTCGAGAGAAACTCTTGCAATAGAAGAAACAATAAGTAATAATGAGTGGTGGTTACCCATCTGTGTATATACTAGTAATGAGATACCTTAAGTGGCTTGAACCATAAGTTAGATGGAAGATGGGGGGCCAATTTTCTCAGCCCAAAGAATGAAAGTGTCCATGAGGTTAAATCCTAGTGCTTGAGAGGTAACGATATCTCTCTTACAATAGCAATAATTCCTAGACATCTCTAAAAATGCCATTACCTTTTCGGTATGTCTAGAGAAGGGTGAGGAAACAACTGTCTTGATGATGCAACAGCATGGGTAGGAGATAGCAATTAAAGTAGTTGTTGATAGAATTTCTGAAGCACTTAATGCATATGTAGCATCTATAAGAGATTTTTTTGCATTAAGAGATGTGCAGACATCCATAGGAACCATTAGCTATAAATTGAGTGTAGCCTAACATGAAGAATTGTTGGACCAACTAGTGGGAATTGGGCAACCAATTTTGGATGTCTTTGACTTTTTGGATACCATCACTACAAAATGGTTGAAGCTACTTGAGGCAAGTGGCAAATGCATCATAATGGAGAAGCAACTTGAAACAACTAGAGCTAAAAACCAATGATTAGTTGTGGAGGTTTCCAATCTAAGAGCTCACCTCACTAATCCTACATTGCTCAACCAAGTACAAATGTGTGACGAAGCTTTCAAATAGCTTTAGGACAAACTCAAAAAATTTGAGGATGGCAAGGAGTTAGCAATATTTAACTAGTCCTTGGTCACTACCACAATGCATAACATTTGGAAGGACTTGGTCTAGATGTACTATGAGAATGAGATTATGATTATAGAGAATCATCACTTATAGAATGTTGATGTGTAGAAGCAATAGATGATAGATTTTATCCATCAATAGTAGGAATAGTTAGCTAGGGTGAACAATGAATTGATAAGATTGGCAGTTGAGAATAGAAACCTCTCCATGGAGGAAGTCTGTGTCCTTCACCAAAATCCTGCAATAGGGATAGCCACTTGGAAGAACGAGGCTCTCAAATTTAAGAGAGTCAAAAACCATTATAGTGATTAGGTTGATTTATAGAAATAAATTAATGAGAAAGAAATTCAGATGATGAAGGAAAAAATCAATGAGATCCTCCAGTAGCTTAGGGAAGAAGGGAATGTCTAGTAGCCTATCTTTTATGGGCTAAATGACTAAAACAAGGCAAAAATTGGCATGAAAGATCTACAAATCGAGGAGATGATAATGTATATAAGGCCTTCCAATATTTGATACACAAACTTGGTGATGCTAATTGCCAGAAGGCCATAGTTCAAATTGGAGAAACAAGTGGCTAGCTCATACTTGTTGTATGAGAAAAAGTTCAAGCACCATAAAGAGACTAAGTAGAAGCTTGAGATTGCAAATGCTGAACTCAAGGTTTTGAAGGAAAAGTTCACTAATCAATGATTAATTACTGAGAACTTGGCCAAAAGGATGAATGATTACCACGAGATTTTGAATGCACTTAGAGTGTTCAACATCAAATATAAACAGTTTGTTACCTAGTTTGTGAATGTAAAGAAGCTATTCCCTACAATGCCTTGTCTATAGGGTATTCCCATTCTGGCCCACATTGGTCATACCACATGAACCATGAATGATCCCTAGAGTAATGAGGAGAAGATGAAGGCACTATTGAACACCATAGGTCTTTCGTCAGAAGTTGTAGCTATTGTAGGACAATGAACCCACCTTAACCACCATGTGCACTTGAAGTAGGAGAAGGTCCTTTGAAGCCTCAAGAGCCTCCACTGCCTAGGACTATTTGATCTTCTTCATTATCTTCATGTTTTTAGAGGAGTTGTGATTGTCAGTGTGGTCTTAGTGTTCAATTTTGTTGTCATCAACAACAAAATTTTATAATGATTGTAAATCATACACTTGGGCACTTAGTGTTTATTGTGTTGTCTGTGTGTCAATAATTCCATACCTTCCAAAATTTTTTAAAGAACTCAAGGACAAGTTTTCATTTAGTTGTAGGGGTATGATGAGCTGTCAAAGTTTGACCACATTGATAGGATGCTATCGATGCAACCTTGTCAATGCAAGGTTTGACTCATTGACATGTACCCATTGATAGGGCACCTTGTTTTTGCCTATAAATGTGCACCTATCCACCACATTTAAGGCATTCCTTTGTTAGCTATAGCGAAGCACTTGTAATTTTTCCACTTCATAGTTAGAATATTTTTTGAGTGCCCTCAATAGGAGTTGAAGAAGGTATGAATCTTTATTCGAGCACTGTTGTACCTGAGAACTTATGTGTAGATGGTAATTAAGATGAGCATTTTTTATAAACCTTGTAGCACTTGGACTAGATTAATTTTTTTACTTATGCATTTAATATTTCAATAATTTTCTTTAATGTTTTTAAGTAATTAAGTAAGTAATTAATTAATTAATATAGATTAAATAGTAAACATAAGTATGACCAATTTGAGCATTCGTCTAACACTTGGTAATCCTAGTAATGCTTTACGCTTGATAACCCAGTGGTGCTATACATGTTCAGGATGTGTACAGAAAGTGGGAACAGATGCTTATGTTAGGATTAGTTAAGTGATAGCTAGTATTACATTAGTTAAACATTAAACTAATTTATTCATTATTCTTTATTCTTAAGAGACTTAGAAGATAAAAGATAAAATGATAAAAATCATATGCCTTAGTTACACTTAACCACACCCTTGAACTTCACAAGTGGAACTAGGAAGACGATGATTGCAATTGTTAATTTCACCTCCTAGAACTTAGTGTGCTTAGAGAACTAAACTCTTTGGAATTTGATTGGATTACTAAGTGAACACTGGTGATTCATATGGTGGGGTGTAGGGTATACTCACTACTCATTAGTTGTAGTGAAGAAGTCATTCTTATCAGAGGTATAATATAGGAAGCATGACATGCAACTTTAGAAAAAGAAAAATGAGTTGGTTAAAATCAAGAAGCAATATCATGAATTTAATGCTAGAATTAGCTTTGATCAAATTTCTATTAAACATTAGAATCCTCAAGGCATTTTAGAATATGATAAAATTATATAATGGAATTGAGGTTTTGAAGATAAATAATTTAATCAAATGAAAAAACATTTGTTATATTGGGGACAAGAACAAGATTTATTGGTTCTAAATAATATCAAGAACAATGTGGTGTTAGTATAATGGTATAGATCTTAGTTTGCTAACCCCAAGTCACACGTTTGACTCTACTAGGTAGCACTAAGTTATAAACTTCTATAAATCTTAGGGTATACCTATGTTTTAATTATTTTGAGTTTCAACACCCCCTAAATATTATCAATAAATATCCAAACTTAGGTGGCTTCACTTTTGTAAGACCATAAGATAACCTTAGTATTAATTTTCTTAACCTCTATAAATCTTTGGGTGTACCTATATTTTACCTATTTTGGGTTCCAACACCCCCTAAATAATATCAATAAATATCCAAAATTAGGTGGCTTCACTTTTGTAGGACCACAAGGTAACTCTAGTATTAATTTTCTTCTTTCTAAACTTGACAATGTTAGTAACATCAAATGTTTTAAAGTAGATAAGAAATAAATTTATCCTATCATTGTCCTTTATACATCATGTTATTAATAGATACATGACATTAGATATTTCAAGAGGCAAAAGTACTTCAAAATGACTCCAAAAATGAGAGAGGATTTTCAAAATATAATTCAAAACATTTGAAATATAAGTTTGAGTCTTACAACAACTCTAATTATAGTTATCTTGAATATTTTCAAAGGTCAAAATTCAAGTAATAAAAAATAGTTTAGTGTAGAATGTAAGATAACTAGAAATTTATTAAAAATTCAGAAGTCACTAGAGGCTATGAAGTCATATAAAAATGTTATTCAAACTAAGAAGATGACATTTTTTAAATAAACATAGAATATTTTATTAGAAATAATAAAGAAAATTGTCAAATATTTTTGGCATTCATCTCAAATAAAGAGAAGAACAAACTATAGTTTTTCACTCAAAAATAATGAAAGTTTTTATCATAGTGAGGATAGAATAGAAAATGTTCATAACAATGATAATACATTGTTCATTTCTTTTAATGATATAATGCAAGTAATAAAAAGCTGATATTAGGAAAAGCTATTAATGTACGTAGCTTATATAGAGAAATGCTTAAATAAGAAAGATCATTGGTATGGAATACAATATGAAAGAAGTTAAGTGTAGCTATGCAATTAGGACTAGAAAAAAAATGGTGGATTAATAAAGTAGTTATGTTCTTTAGAAAAGGTGACAAAAAAGATATAAATAATTATAGATTGATTTTAAATAGTAATATTCTTTTAAGCTTTTAGGCACTATTCTATAATCTATGCTTGGAAGATGGATTAAAGAATATCAAATACATGTAATTTCTAAGATAAGATTTAGGCAACAACATTCTACTGTAGATCATCTCATCACTTTAAAACATCTTATTAATAAAGTAAAAGGTCTAAATAAGAAAACTTTTATTTGGTTGGTAGAGCTTTCTAAGACCTATGATTCTATCATTTGAAGTAAGGTATTGAGGTTTTTGAAAAATTTCAAAATTTCTAGGATAGTATTACCTACTATCCAAATATTGATGATGAATCTAATATGATTCAAAATGAGAAAGAAATGCAAGCTATGGATAATACAATATCTAAAAAATTTTCAAAAAAATATGCATTTAGTTTACAAATGACAAAGAAATATATTTATTTAATAGTTTTATTGGTGTTAAAAAAGGATATCCTCTTTCTCCTACTTTATTTGGGCTTTTTATTAATGAACTTGAAGAGTGGATCAATAAAAGTCCATCTCAAATTATAAATAAAATTAGAAACAATCATTTTAAACTCTTACTCCTTGTTGATGAAGTTTCCTTAATTTTCAAATTGAATAGAAGGATTGCAACAAATGCTTAATACTTGTTATAACTTTTGTCTACATCCACAAATGAAACTTAATATTCAAAAAATAGAAATTATGATTTTTAACACATATAATAAGATATACAATTTTAATATTGGATATGAACATATTGATACAATTTCCTCTTATAAATATCTTAGCCTAGAATGCTCTTGGAATTACAAATGAAGTCAATGCATCACTCAAAGTGTTGTAAGTGATTTGAAAGCCTTATTTTCTTTAAAAAGAAAATACAAGGAATCTATTTTGCCTTGTGATATTCAAAAATAACTTTACTATGCTATTGTTTAACTTTCTATTCTTTAAGGATGTATTGTATGAAGTCCTACTTTATCAAATGAATAGTAGAAATAAATTGATGAAATTTAGAAGTTTTGTTTTGTTTTTTTTTTGTTTTTCTCTATAAATTTAAAGTGAATAGATAGACACAATATGATATTACACTTCTGGAAACGAAGATGATGTCACTAGAGGTTGAAGCTATTTGCTAGTGTATAGCGTATACTCAATCTTTTTGCCTCTTCATTAAATAAATACTCCCAAAAAGTGATGATGGAAACCCATGGATAGCTTTATGAAAGAATTCTACATGTAATAAATGGAATATCAATGGTACATTCTCTATTATGATCCTAAGCAAGTTCACAATTTGATAAAATAAGTAGTATTCAAAAACTTTTGGATTAAATAGTATCAAGAGAGACCAGTTGAAGTTCAGTGTTGCCACTTAAAGTATTGTTAAGTAATTTCTAAATCTTGATATTAATCTACCAAACAAAGAATAGATCTTTTGTGCACAGTTCTAACTTATGGAGGAAATGAATTCTTTTCTATTACTTATTTATCCATGTACATTTGATAAGATGATCCTTGTGTCCTTTGGTACTATGATAAAAAATTTTATAAGTGATCATGGTATATGAATGTGAAATTTTAGTAGATGTTGAGTGTAAGTCCATAGTTCATGTACCTTACAAATCAACAAATAATCTTCAAGAATAATAATTCTAGAATTTATATGCTAATTGTGCTTATGGTGGTTAGTTTGGTAAATTGTGGATAAAGTTAGGCTAATTTAAATGTGGGGATATATTAGCTATGCTTAGCTATCAAATATTATCTTTATGTTTATGTCATGCAAAGATTTAGTAAATTATTTGGTCCCTATGTCAATGATTTAATTAACATAATTAGTGTGAAATCATTTAAAAGGCTCAAAGACTTAGTTACTAATGTTCTTTCTCTTTGAATATGTTTTATATGTTGAGTGAACTTGAATGATTACATCATTGATTTATTGAGGGTTATTAAAGTTATGTGGCATCATCATTGAGGGCCTAAGATGGTAGTAGAGGAGGTCCTAGGGTTTGAGGATACTAATATGGTTGACAACAAGTCAATCATGAGTGAAGGAATGATCACAATCGAATTGTTATTAGATTGTTGGTTAGAGTTTATCCTTTGCCCTTCTCTAAAAACATAAGCTAAGAGGCAATGAAAGGATACAATTATTTTTTTCATCTATTTCAAAACATATGATGATGTTAACATTTTGTAGGTTAGGAAAAAGAAAATCAATAGTGAAGGTATCTTATGTTCCTACAAAAGTGAAGCCACTTTATTTGGATATTTATTGATATTTAAAACCAATAGGTCTAATCCATATTCCCACTCTAACAAATGTTTTTTTAAGTACTTGTATTGGTTATTTTCAAAGCATTGATTCTATTTTGCATTTTTCTCAGATTCTAAAATGCCTTGAAGATTTTAATGACTAATATGGATCTAATCATAATTAATTCTAGCATTAAAGTAACCACATAAAATTTTCCTCTTCAAGCAAAACTAGCAACATCCATGATAAGGAATTAGAAGGGAATGTTGTGACAAGAAGCCACATGATATAAGGAATTAAACAATGTCTCACTAACTAGAAAATATGAGTTCAATCTTTTATTCTAAGAACATTTTATAATGGTATAAATAATTTCTGTATTTTAAAAATTTGAGCTAAAATTCAAGGGCATTAAACTTGGCATGCAATGTGATTTTAATATATTATAAGTAAAGGTGGAGTGCCCCGTCACATTTTAAAGTAATAACCTTTTCATCAGCAAAACTTTTAGCGCTTGAGTTTCTTAGAAAATTTGTAACTTCCCTGTTGCCATTCNCCATTCCCGTTTCGGCAACACGCCGCAAAAAAATTAGGTGCTTTCTTAAATGAAAAAAAAAAAAAAGGAATGAGTTAATTTTTACTGTAGTCAAAGCTGTCCAACTCCAAGGAAGGATTTTAATATATTATCAGTGAAGGTGGAATGCCCCGTCACATTTTAAAGTAATAACCTTTTCATCAGCAAAACTTTTCTTAGAAAATTTGTAACTTCCCTGTTGCCATTCAAAATTTCATGAACAAAGAATTTGATTGCCGAGGGGAAGAAAGATTAAAAGAAGAGCGAGTGATACTGAGTTCTCTTAAGAAAGCAGGGCAACAAAAGAGGCAATTTATTGTAAAAGAAGAATTTGCTGTTCTAGCGATGGAGGAAAGATACAGAGGTCTCTTTAAGATGGCTTGGCTTGGCTTGGCTGATACTGTTACACGATAAAATAGATAGATAAAAAGAAGAAGCAGTGTTAGCGATGGATGAAAGATACAGAGGTCTCTTTAAGATGGCTTGGCTGATACTGTAATAGAACACGATAAAATCGATAAAATAGATAGATAAAAAGGAAGAAGCAGTGTGAAGTAGTAGAAGAGGAAAGCGGGAGGATTGCAGCAGCATCGAGACAAAGGCAGAGATGGAAAAAGCTGCGACTGCGACTTACTATGACAGCAGCGGCAAAGAATGGGAGATTAGATTAGATTAGGCGGATAGACCAAGCATACGAGTGTGCAAGGAGACGGATGCCACAAGCACGTTAGCAGCATCGTTGCTATTCGCACCGAAGCCGAAGCCATGACAGCATTCATCATGTTCATCTTCTGTTTCTGTTTGGTTGGTTGGTTGGCTGGCTGGCTGGCTTGTTGCAGAGGTTTCTTTGTCTTGTTTTGTTTTGAACTTTTGCTCAACCTTGGAGGCGCCTTTATATGCTGCGCCGTGCGTGGTGCTCTTTGTTATATATGCATCTAACCCGTGGCTTATCCTTCATCACTTCAATCTTTGATAATTTTCATGTGGATGTTGCCGGATCACTGCTGTTTAGCTGTGCGACTTACCATAAAACACAAAAGAAAAATGTTGGCATATATCATTGTTTTGAGAAAGTTTTTATTTAAATTTTGCTGGTTTAATGCTAAGTTACCTTTTTCAGGTTTAAACTTAATATTTTCAATTTCTTTTATGAAAAGTTAGTAACTAAGAAAGGTAACAAGTCAATTTACAACCGGGTCAAGGTTGACACAAGAGGTTAGGTATAAAGGCCTTGACTATATTAGGTGCAGTAAATCTAATGATGGAAGGATTTTATTCTAAAATAAGGAAATGTTGAAGTGTTGGAAGACCTATTTTTAAAATATGTAATGATGAATTTCTTAGAGATGAAGTTGAAGATATGGAACTAAATGTAGCAATAATCATTTGTATTTTTTATGTTTGAAGTAATGAAGCCCTTATGAAGATGAAGAATGATGAATTCATAGCACTTGAGATATTATATCTATAGAGGTTTGGAACTATATGGAAAAGGTAGGGACTAGCTTATATATATATATATATA
>MNCI01002254.1:5071-16221 GCA_015680685.1 Gnetum montanum
CTTCCTGCTACTCTATCTTTTTCTCCTTGGAATGGTGGTAACTCTATGAATGCATTCTTGTTGCTTCAAGAGGATGCGTTGGTCAAATGTGTTGATGTGAGGTCACTGAATGTGGTTTGTTTGAATCCAAATTTGGAATGAATTCTATTCAGTCATCGTAACCATCTAATACACAAGGGAATTTACACAACCTTTCTCTTGGGATTCCATTCCATTTTCTCCTCTCCTTTCATACTTCTTCCCATAGTCCACCTCATTGACGATTTTATGATTAGTCTATATCTTGGTTGAGGCATTTTTTATCTTTGGTAACTTCTTGTGGGTAAGTTCTTAACCATTTTTCCATATGTCATTCTTAGAGCCTACAAACTCTTTGGTTTGCGGGTCTGTCAAGGCATAAAAGGCATGAGCTTTCTTTTGGGAGGACCCACTAACATTCCTTTATGGTGCAATCATTAAGTTCTTTCCCTTAAACATTCTTTACAATCAACCATTTCTCGTTTCATCCCCATCCATGACATCTATTTTATTAGCTTCACCGTTGTTATTTCTCTTATCTTTCTTGTTCTTACAGTATTTCCACCCTATCGCTACCGAAGGTTTGCTCTTAGTCGTGGGGGCCCTGTCACAATTTTTCCATTCTATTACCTATCTCACCCCTACACCTTGGGTAGTTATCAGTTAAAAACCTCTAACCCAGTATCTACCATACCCCCAACCCAGCCAAGATACTTCATATTGGGGTAAGGTATCAACTACATTGTATCTTATCTATCTTTGCTAATTCATGAATGTGTTGTGTATGTAGATGGTAATCATACAAACAATGGACTGGGATAGGAGGAAGCACTTAGGATGGACTGGAGAGGGAGTAGTTATGCAAGGAACACACTTCATCACGTGGTTATGGATAAACAATAGAGTGCGCATTTTTGACATCGGCAACAATGCACCTCATTCTCTTTTCTCTCTCTTTCTCTTCACGCTGTCAGATGAGGGTCTGGATGTCATCTATGTATAGTGTTTACCATAATGGTTATGGACACTAATGCTATAATATGTTTGTCGATCTGTTCATTGGGCACTTTGAGTCTGTCACCCATGTCACCATTAGTTGTCATTCAATCAATAATCCCATACCTTCCTAATATTTTGTAAGGAACTCAAGGATGAACTTTCATTCAGTCACGGGGGTATGATGAATCGTGATATTGGGGCCACGATATCGGGTCCATGATATTGGAGCTTACCAAGCAATATTAAGCATTCGATGTCGGGACCTACCTCATCACCTATAAATAAGAGGTGGGTGCACTTGGTTTGCATAGTTAGTTTTAGTCCCTTACCCGAACTCTTGTAGTTTTCCTTCCTCAGAGTTAGAATTATTTCTAAGTGCCTACAGTAGGAGTCATAAAGTGAAAAGATCTTTATTTGAGCATTGTGTAATTTAGCACACCTTGTGGCTGGAAATAAAGAAGAACTTTGTGATAAACCTTGTAGCATTCAGAATAGCTTATTTAATGTTATTTACAGTTATTTAATGCTTTACTTAGGTAATTAATGTTCTCTCTCTCACCTTGTTAACTCTCTCAAGTAAGCACACTCAATACCACCACTTTGAGCATGCATGGAACACTTGGTAACCCAGTGAAAATTAGCATTTGGTAATCCCAGTAGGGTTGCACTAGTTCAGTATGTGTACGGCAAGTGGGAATTGATGCTGGTGTTAGGAATAGTTAGAGCATAGTTGATTAGTTAAATTAAATTAGTTACTTAATTAGTTCACTTCTCACTTTTTAGCACCACATAAAACATTAGAAAATATATAAAAATCATATACCTCAAGTTTACTTAACCATACAATCGTGCTATATAAGTAAGCTAGGGAAGACAATGATTGACTAATTCATCCAGGTTCTATGAAAGTGCATAAGCACTTAGTCCTTGGAATTCGACCAGATCATGCGTGTACACTTGTATTCTCATGGTTGAGTGTAGGTATACCTCACTGCTTATCATAGAGCAATAGAGAAGGAGTAGGAGTAGCCGCAACCCCCACCAGACACCACTAAATGAGTTGACTTGATGTAGCCTTGCTATTGAGAAATTTTGTGCTTTGACCATTTTTCTACATGGTCATGCTATGTACTCCTACTGATAGAGATATGTTAAAACTTATGCCTTTTTGCAATGAGAATTGTGTGTGAAATTTCATGTTTATTTTGTTGAATGTTTGATGTGAATAATGCAACTAGTTGATGTGATTAAGCCTCTTGTGGACCCCATGCCAGTTTAAGGCCATGGTGGAAGGGCCATTGCTATTTTAAGGTCATTTTGGACCATGGTGATTGTTAGTTTAAGGCTATTTCAAGCCACTAATGAAAGGAAATGGTTTCCAATTTTGGGTTGTGGAAGGCCGCGAGGTGCCTATTTTAGGCCATAGCGGGTCATACGCTAGTTTAAGGCCTTTTCAGGTAATGGAAATGTGAGAAAGGTTGCCAATTTAAGGCCATGGAAGGCCATGTAGTGGAAGAAAGATGTTTCCATTTTTAGGTTGTGGTAGGCCATGCACTATTTTAAGGCCTTTGTGGATCGTATGCTAGTTTAAACACTTTTGGTCCATGCGTTAGTTTAAGGCCTTTTTGGACCATGTACTTCTTGTTTTTTTTTTCAATTTTAGTCTTATAATTTTTATGTGTTTTTGATGTTTTTTAATTCATAAAGAAACCAAATGAAAATGCATAAGAAAAAGAAGTGAATATGTAACAAAACAAATAATGTAAAACACAAGCAACCATGTGAAACATAGTTGTATAAGCAAAAGGCTAATAAGGCATGCAAAAAGGTTAAGGGCAAGTAGGTGCCTAACACATACTGCACTAAGGGAGTACCTTAGTCATGTAGTTGCTTCCTAACTTGAGGTGGGTTAGATGGTGCATAAGACCTAGGAAGCACAAGGTAATATTTACCTATACCCTCATCATTGATGTTATAGGGCAATTTCAGCCTTAAAGCATCCTCAAGGAGGGCATTAGCCTCTTTTTCCTCTTTAGATGGGTTTGTTAGAAAAAGTTGACTCTTGTCCTCCATGGGGGTGTGTGTCAACATTGTTGATGGTGGGAGGGATCAAGTTATCACCATGTATGATTACTTCTCCACCTTCGTGCAAAAGGTGGATCTCTTGTTGAATGGGTGAGGAGATAGCTCATAATTGGGCTAACTAGGGCCTTTCTAAGATCAAGTTGAACTTAGGCATCTCCTCGATGACAATGAATTTGGCTATAGTGGGGAATTGCTTCCTTTCCATGAAGGCTATTGTGAACATTCCCTTCACAATGACGCATGACCGTTAAAGGACTTGAGGCATGTCATCTTTGTGACCTATATTTGGTCTACTAGACAGAGTTTGTTAATGACTAGAAATGGGATGACGTTAGTCATCATCTCATCATTGACGTACACCTTGCAGATCTTGCACTGCCCCATGTGGATGGTTATAAACATCAGTGCAGTTGTAACCTACCCCTTTTTAGGGCAAACCTTGATTACCTCATCACGAAATGCTAGAGCCGTTGGACCTAATTCTTGAGGTGAAGGAGGAAGCATCATAGTGTGGATGGCTTGTTCATCCACTAGAATGTTCTCTTTGATAGGAATGGAGGCCAACATGCGAACTAGTGCTTCGCGATGAGTGGAGGAGATCATCACCAAGTCGTATAGGTTGAAGGTTGTATTTTTCTTATTTAAGAGCCTACTTGACTTGTGCCATTGCATCTAGAAAGTTCTTACCATTTTTAGTTGCCTTGTTAGCCTTCATCTCATCCATGCAACCCAAAAGGTGGATCTCTTGGGAAGGGAATTTGGGCTTGTTTTGTTTTACCTACTTGTGAGCCTCAATGCTAGATTATTGATCACTTGTGATAGTAGCTTCAGTTGATGTGGTAATAGGGATAGTAGATAAAGAAACAGACTTAGGAAGACCTAACGTAATTCATTCCCTCATCATTCAATCATTGAGGTGCTCAATTATCCTCCTAGGTTGCCACCTTGGCTTCTTGGTGTTGTATGCGAGATGAAGCCTCGAGTGAGTAGGGCCTGTTGTAATGCCCATCATCAAACTTGGCGAAGGGTTTGCATGTAGTGACATCCTAATGACAATGGGTGCCTAGGTTGTAGTTGTTGCAACGTGCTATGGGGCTCTAACCATACAGGGTGTTGTGGGCACCCGAGGTGGTGGTTTGATAAAAAAAGGGATTCTTGAACTAGTTGTCACCAAGGAGGCCCCAATGTTATTAGAGGGCTCATGAACCACAAATGGCTCTCATGTTGGTCCTAGGTTGTCATCAATGCTAATGGAATTGATGACATAGCTTGTACCACTTGCATTAAGAGGGTATTTTTAGACCTTCATTGATTGATTTTTTGGTTGAATTAGGTTGGTCAAATTAAGAAACAATTGGCCTTGGTCAATTATGCATTGTATGTCATCTCGTAAGGCCATGGAAAAATTCATGTCATGGCTAGGCAATTGATGATAATGGTAGAACCGATCCAACCTGAAGTGTTTGGGGATTAGAGGCTCATTTGGTGTGGTTGCTGATGGGCTTCTAAGGAGCTCACAATAGCGGTCATGATGCTTACGATCATCTTTAGACATTTTCTTGTACTGGATGCACCCAACACTAAGTAGCTGATCCAACAGTTTCGATGGCTTGATGGGAAATGGTGTATACTTTGAGTGGTACTTGTGCTCAAAGTTTGGCCTTGGGGTAGCTTGTCCCACAGCCACCAATGATGGGGGTCGGTTGGTTGCTATAGTACTAGAGCTGGTTACCTTGTTGTTTGCTAGGGCTTTGGTTGCCTTGGTTGTTGGTTTGGCATTGTTTACCTTGGCCTCATTGGCCATTTCTGCAATGGTTGTTGTTGCCTTGGCCTTCTCCTTGTGTTTCTTTGAGTGTGCATTCTTGTAGGCCATGTAGGTTGAATCCTTACTGGCTTCCACTACATCTTGACTACTCTTTGTTTGAGAAAATGCTTATCTCAGGGAGTGTAGGGCAAGATAGTGTAGTTTTGACTTAATGAATTCATTCACTACACCTTTTAAAATTGCTAGTAGGTGAGTTTCTTTGATAGGCTCAGGAATTTTGTTAAGTGCAGCACACCATTGTTGGATAAAATTTTGAACAGGCTCTAGGTGGCCCTGCTTGATCTACATAAGTTGGTCCAGGGTCAACTTAAGCTTCAAGTTGTACTTGAAGCAAGTCAAAAATTGGCTAAGAAAATCTTCCAACAAAGATATGGAGCCTTGGGGAGTGTGTGGTACTAGTTTAGTAGCATGCCGATTAGGGACATGACAAACACATGAATGATTGCATGTGGACATGCCTGCAAAAAAGGCACTCAAATCAAAAGGTCACTAGATGGGAATGGGAATTCCCTTCATCATTATATTTGATGAACTAGGGAAGTTGGATGCTAGGAAGTTGGTCGAATAGGTTGGATGCCAGGAGGTTGGTCGAATAGGTTGGATGCCAGGATGTTGGTCGAATAGGTTGGACACTAGGAAGTTGGACGCCAAAAGGTTGGTCAAATAGATTGATTTTTTGGATGGATCAGGTTGGTCGAATCAAGAACCAGTTGGCCTTGGTCAATCATACATTGTATGTTATCTCGTAAGGCCATGAAAAAATCTATGTCATGGATAGGCAATTGATGATAAAGGCAGAATTGATCCAACCTTAAGTGTTTGGGGATCGGAGGCTCATCCGATGTGGTTGTTGATGGGTTTTTAAGGAGCTCACAGTAGCGGTCATGATGCTTATGAGCATCTATAGACATTTGCTTGTACTAGATGCACCTAGCACTAAGTAGCTGGTCCAATAGTTTCCATGGCTTGATGGGAAAAAATGTATACTTTGAGTGGTACTTGTGCTCAAAGTTTGGCCTTGGGGCAGCTTGTCCCATAGCCAATGATGCGGGTTGGTTGGTTGATGTAGTACTAGAGCTAGTTGCCTTGTTGTTGGCTGGGGCTTTGGTTGCCTTGGTTGTTGGTTTGGCATTGTTCGGCTTGGCCTCATTGGCCACTGCTGTAATGGTTGTTGTGCCTTGGCCTTCTCCTTGTCTTTCTTTGCATGTGCATTCTTGTAGGCCATGTATGCTAAATCCTTACTAGCTTCCACTATATCTTGAATGCTCTTTGTTTGAGCAAATGCTTGGCTCAGAGAGTGTAGGGCAAGATAGCATAGTTTCAACTTAATGAAGTCATTCACTACATCTTTGAAAATGGCTAGTAGTTGAGCTTTTGTGATAGGCTCATGAATTTCATTAAGTGTAGCACACCATTATTGGATAAACTTCTGAACAGGCTCTACGTGGCCTTGCTTAATCTACATAAGCTGGTCCAGGGTCCCCTAGGCTTCAAGTTGTACTTGAAGTAAGTGATAAATTGGCTAAGCAAATCCTCCAACAAAGATGTGGAGCCCCTACGGAGCGGGTGGTACTAGTTTAGCACCTTGTTGGTTAGGGACATGGAAAACACATGAATGATTGCATGTGGCCATGCCTGCAACAAAAGGCACTTAAATCGAAAGATCACTAGATGGGCATGGGGATTCCCTTCATCATGATCGTTGGTGAACTAGGAAAGTTGGACATTAAGAGGTAAGGTTAGTGATGGGACAA
The DNA here is from genome assembly GCA_015680685.1 of Gnetum montanum. Classification (NCBI taxonomy): domain Eukaryota; kingdom Viridiplantae; phylum Streptophyta; class Gnetopsida; order Gnetales; family Gnetaceae; genus Gnetum; species Gnetum montanum. The sequence continues at coordinate 11,753 of MNCI01002254.1, forward strand.
AAAACCTAATGGGGTCATCTCGATAAAAGTCCATTACTTAGATCGTATCAAAAGATGTGGCCTTAAGCCGTTTGACCTCTTTAGTGAGTCTTTGAAGTTAGTGATGGGACAACAGGACTAATGGAGCATCCTAGTAGAATTCCATTACTTGGATTGTATTAGAAGAGGTGACATTAAGCCACTTGAATTTTCAGCCCACAAGTACATCCTTTACTATTAGTGATGCATGGATTCTTTTGTCTCTCCATAGTGCTAGATTCATCACTTCTGTTAGGTGTTGGAGTAATGATGGATGTTGGTATTTGCATACGATTAGAGAACATTGGTTGTGGAAGGAAGGGCGTTGCACTTGATTGGCTGTGTGCTAGTTTGGATGAGTTAGTAGGTCTACAAGTGTTGTGCTTATGCATGGGAACTATCCTAAAGAAAGGGAATTTCTAGATTGTGGTGGAGATATATTGCCATTATCATTTCTGTGTATGTTTGCAGCACAAGTGGCATTTTCTCGTTGATGTTGTGGTGTTAAACCTTCGTATGAGAATATTGAGGATATGACGAAGGATGAGAGGTTTGAGGTGGTGATACTTCAGAAGATTTTGTAGATCGATGATATTGGAGAGTGGTAGTAGCGATTTGAAGTTGAGGAGGTAGAAATAGTCAAGGAAACAGGTTGTTGAACATAATATCCATACAGGTTCGATTGGTAGTAAGGGTAGTGCTAGTTTGATGATGGCCTGCCCTACCACTATGGGTTTTTCCATTGCATTGTATGATAGTGTTGAGGCTAGTAAGAAGTCCCACTAGGATGGTCCGATTGGTTGTAGGACTGTTTATGATTACCTTGTGAGAAAGGTAAATTTCTAGGCATTTGCTTTTGTACAAACTTTGGATTTAATGAAAAATCCTAATACTCATGTATATGTAACATTGTTGGGAAATAGCCCTTTGGATGGTCATATATGTAGATGTCACATCTACCATCTTCATCTGTGGTTGAGTCTATAGCCTCTTCTTCTATAGTCATTTTCCATGTTTGCCGATAAGTGTTCCTAACTGTTTCTTAGTTCTTCTTCCTCAATTTATTATGGTTGCCTAGTATATTTTGTGTTACCTTCTCCTCCACAATTTCTATGAAAGTTGTAGCTTTTTCATTTATCCACTCTAACATCCTATCTATCCTTTCCTAGAGTTCATCAAGAGATTGTTGCAATTTATGTTTGGTGGTGTTTCATCCATCTACATCACACAATTTATGTAGAACATATGAATGCCTCATAGGATTAGTTTGAGAAAAATTCATCTTCATCTTGGCGCTTTTAGATTGGCCATTAAAATAAGCAAAAAATTTTAGGAGTATCATTATCTTGATAATTAATAGGAAAAAGATACAACCAGAAGTCTCTTGCTATTTTGAAAGAATAGTTGTTTAGCAACTAGCTATCTCATTTTAGATAACTATTGAGGAGTGGTGAGGTACCCCCTACGTCCAACCATATGAATCGTAAGTGTTCATGCATGATCCAGTTGAATTCCATGGCTAGGACTAGTTGTAGCATTTAGATCATTATGCCTTGATCGTAGTTTGCTGTCTTCCCACTTGGACTAGTGGTAGCCTTGTCATGTATGGTTTAGTCCAGAGTGAGGCATATGATTTTTGATGTTTTTTCAACCTTATGTTACTCTTAACAATAATAAAAAAATCATTTGTTTAAACTAATTAAAAATGGAAAGTAAATTCTAAACTAGCCTATGGGTGATGGATGTTCATATCCAACTTGTCGTACATGTCATAAACCCATGTATTCACTATTGGGATTACTAAGCACTATGCTATTGGGAAAACCAAGCAATAACACTATTGGATTTACCAAGTGATTAGGTGTTTAGGCTCGAAACTGGTTGCGCTCATTTTGCCAATTCATGAGCATGCATGAAACCATAAATATTAACTAAGTACATGGAATATAAATTACATTAAAAGTAAATTTAATCTAAGTCAAAGTGCTACAACGAATAGGAATCAATCTTGATCTTATTGTCATTCATGGAATGTGTCTAGGTACATTGCCACTCAAATAGGACCTTCTACAACTAACTTAGATTTGCACTACAGGCACTCTCTAACTATTCTCCTAGATTACGAAATAAAATTGCAAAATTTTGGCTACTCTATTAACTAAAGAATTTCATAAACATAGCTATGAGTGTGTATTTATAGATTTTATTGCTAGGCTGTGTTGACAGGGCCTCATTGACACATGAAATGATGTGTCGACGGGGCCTCATCAATGTAACTAACCACATCAACGAGGGCTCATCGATGCAACCTTGTTGTTGGAGCCTTGACATTGAAGCCTTGTTATCAAAGTCTTGACAGCGGATCCTTGTTGTTGAAGTCTTAACATCAGAGCCTTGATATTAGTGCCTTATTGTTAGAGCCTTGACATCGGAGCCTTGTTGTTGAAGCCTTGATATTAGAGCCTAGATATCGAGGCTAGGATCTTGCAGCCAACCAAAAAGTTAACTTTTTATCAGATAACCCAGCCAACAAATGACTAACTACTAATTGACTTTGAGTGTTGCATTACAAAATTTTATTTGAGTGGATGCATGAATAATGACAGAGTGACAAAAACACTAGATAGACTTTGAAGATTACAAAATTTGCAGTGGTCTTCAAGAATCTGCTAAAGATGATTCTTCTTGTTGTTGCTAGGAGTGGTAGACTTCCAGCCTAGATTGTTATGTTGATGCTTCTCTAGTTACATGCAACATTCTTGAATGATGGACTAAAATTTTTTCTCATCATCCCATGGATTTAGTAAACATGTGATGCTTGAGCTGCTATCTTTTATGTGCTTTGATTTTTCTATGGAAATATCTTTCATTTTCCCTCTCTTAGCTTCATTTCCATGCTTGGCAAAAGACCTTCCTCCTTAGGTGTTTCTTTTAGCATCACCTGTAGTCACTAAGGGATCAACATTAGTTTTGGTAAATTTTCCTTAATAATTAACCCTTTTTGAATCCATTAGTTTTCATTTAAGGACAAGGTGATGATAGCATACTATGCCTAAGGCTATGAGGTAACTAAAATTATCAAGCTGCTCACATTATTTTGATCAATTTCTATTAGTTATCATGATGTTCAAAAATAGGATGTTAGAAAAATTTCCAAATTACAAAGTAGACATCGCTAGCCCCCATGACTAATAAGTGTAACTCTAGAAGCACACAAGTTTTCAAACAATTGAAACCAAAGGTCTGACTCAGAAGATGGCCAAGAAATAGTGAACTTGAAGAATATTTTAATTTAAAAGTAGGAAAAAAGTAAAAAAGTAATTGAAGGTGATGAGAAGTAGTTACAAAATTATGCATAAATTTAGAGAAACTATCATTGATATCCTAAAAGATGTGAAGGTTAGTTCAAAGCCATGATTAACAAAAGTTATGCAAGTGAGTTCTCCCCAAAGAAGGCTCCTACCATAATGCCCTTACATAACCACTTTTATAGATGTCCATGGGAATCCAAGAAGTTGAATGTAGACCATGCCTTTATTCCAAACAACACACAACTTCTGTTGTTGGGATGTTGTACTATATTGCACAAAACCAAAAGGCTCATAATCACATGTAGTACTGAGGTGAATAATGGGATGAGAAGGGATTCTAGAGATCAAATGTAAGGTACTTGACCATGTCCACAATAGGTTCTTAAAACAATGTGATTAAAATGATCAACATACCTATCCGTCCAAGTTCAGACAAAGTCCATACCATGAACAGCAACCTTGCATTGATGTGTTCCCTCCTCCCTACCACCATGAGTTCACAACCACCTCAAAGAATAGTCATCAGTTCAGAAAGAGAAGAAAAGAGAATAAGGAAGGAAGGTCCTTAGTTAGATGGGTGCCTTCAGACAAGGGTAACATGTCTTTGTAGCCCCATAATTAGTGCTTGTAGCCTATTATTGTGTCTAAGGGGTGTGCTTTGAATTCCCATAATTATTGTTTCTATTTTTATTGTTATTTTTTCTTCCATTTTTTTGGATGGGAACCACACCATGTAAAGATAAAGCTTCCCTTTTATTGATTGATGGAGGAGTGATGATACATTCCAAGAGGAGTCATTAACCACATGAAGGAAGACAAGAAAAAAACCCAACAAGTCCCCTTGAGGTCACACCCTTACCATTCCCACTTGGTCATTCCTTTTTTTTTCAAGGTACCATGATCATTGATTAATTTTAGTTTCATGAAAGAAGAACTAAATTGTTTCCATGAAAAAGACCTTTCATTTAAAGAACTGAAGTGATGGATGAGATGGCCTCACTACTTTACACAATTACTTACCCAATCATCTTGATAGCATAGAAAAAAAATGCAACACATAGCATTGACTTTGCATCATAACTTGGCAATATTATAAACAGAAATATAAAAGACATTCATAAAACATAAAGGAAATGACTT
>MNCI01002256.1:2847-13439 GCA_015680685.1 Gnetum montanum
TCACTTAGTTCTCTTCACCTTCCCCTATTAGCATAAGACATTAAAAGGATAAAAGATATAAAAATCACATACCTCAAACTTACTTAACCATACAACCATGACAATACAAGTAAGTTTGGGAAGACAATGATTGATTAACCTTAAGTGTTTCATTAAGGTGTGTAAGCACTTAGTCCTTGGAGTTCAACCAGATTGCACGTGAACACTTGTATTCGTATGGTTGAGTGTAGGGGTACCTCGCCACTCATCATTGGCATCATTGCTGGGGACTTAGTTGTTTATGTGCTACATAGAACATAGGAGATCATTCACATCGTTGGGATGCTAGAACGAACCCTTAGGGTTAATCAAGAAAAGATAAGACAATGGTAAATAGCACACCAAACAAGAAAAAAATGTCTTCTTCTTCACACAAAAGCACTTCACCGCCTAGGACTAACACAAGAGACAGTCGGTGGCATAACACACGTAACCAAGATCCCCCAGTTCCTCAACAATTCCATGTGGTATATATTCATAATGATGAGTATGTGCCCGACTTTACCTTTATTCTCCATCAAGATGAACAACTACGTTGGAGAGACTTGAAGGGTAACATAGTATTGCCTCTAGATCGATCAGTCTCCAACATGCTCCTTCATGCTCTCGCATGAATAAGCATGTCACAGTTATACACATAATATGTTGCATGCAATCATAACATAAGGGACTACCATCCCACAGAAGCGCAATGTCAAAGGGACTTGCAACAAGAGAGATATCATACATCCTCAAAGGGTAAGTGGCCCCATAACGCTCTACATGTCTTGAGTGAAATTGATGGTGGTGAACCGGTTTCAACAAGTTCCCACCCAATGATGTTCCCCCTTCTAACAATGGTCAAGAGGTGGTGTATCAAAACCTCCACTCCACAGTTCACAACCCTGGTTCTGATCCCCATGAACATGAAGTGTTCAACGAGGGAACACAAACAGATGATAAGGACAAGCATTCTGATTGTAATCACAATTAGGGCCGAGACCACCGAAAAGAAGGTAGGAAACATCATCTTGGCAATGGTTCTCCTTCTTGTTCACCTTCATTGTCATATTCACCCTCTCCTTCAATGTCAGGATGCAGTCATAAGGAACCTAACCGTGAGGATAAAGGTAAACAGAGTGAAAAACATCGACGAGATAGTTGAGAACGAGGATGAGGGCACTTTAGGGAATCACAGCATAGAAGAAGGGAGAGTAGGGAACCGCGTAAACATCACAGACGCTATGAACAAGATGACCACAAAGAACCCCTACTCGCAACCAGAAGCATGTTGGATATAACGGAGGCCATAAGAGTTCCCATAAGGCACCAAAAAGATAGTAGGATTAAAAGGCTAGACATGAATAACATCCCACGATTTGAGGGGGGATACAACACTGATCCTCAAATCCACCTACAAGAATTCCATGATGCATGTGCCTTACGAAACATAGAAAAGAAATGGCAGAAACTAAAGTTATTCCCAAGGATACTAGTGAAAGAAGCGAAAAGCTGGTACTAGTTCTTAGAACCGGAATCCATTCGGAGGTGGAGTACGATGCTAGAACTATTTAATGACAAGTACCAAACATACTCTTGAGTGTCTAACCTGCGAAAGCAAATCCAAGAATGGAAGTAGGGAAATCATGAACCCTTGGATGCTGCCATAGGCCATTATTATGCATTGTTACATCATTGCCCCGGCCATGGTTACTCACAAAGGGATCAACTACACCATCTCGTAGATGGACTTAGGCATGAAACAAGCAAACCCTTTGGAATGTATGCCCAAGGGAGATTATCAGAGCTTAGGTCTCATTAGGTTCATATATTACTAGAGCAAGGAGCCAAGGAAGAAGGGGACCTATGTATGAGAGTAAGTGCGGACGAGTACAACCGAGATCCTTCCCCCTGAAAAAAAGGAAATAAGATTCTGTGAGGAGCAGGAAGAGTCAACACTCAAAGAGATGGTGAATAGGAAAACCTGGCCACTCCAAAAGTTAACCGAAGTATCAGCAAAGGTAGACCAGATGTGGGACTCCTTGGATAGTAGGTTTGAAACTGTTCTTAAAATCGTAGACAAGTCTAGTGAGCAAGGTAGTGACTATGACAAAAAGAAAAAGAGAGAAGTGGGCCATGCACGTAACAAAGGTAAGGGTAAAATGGCCATCACTGAAGAGGTTGTGGAATCTGATATGGACAATGACGGTGGATGTGCGATATGCCAATATGACCATCCTAAGGGATGTTGCCTAGTAATCTCACATCTACAAGAGTTTGGGGTGTATGCACTCAACCCACGACATAACAAACGGCAAGCATCCCGATGGTTACCTTATCCCCAAGGTAACCCAAGGTAGTTCCACCAACCTTTAATGTATTATCCAAGTGGAACTCCGCCACAACCTATTAAGAAATACCAACAATGGCAATACCCACAGTCATGGGGGATGCCACCACCAAGGCAACAATACCCCTACCGGCAACCGGATCCATATGGCTACTACGTGCAGTAGCTAATCTCTTCACGTGACTCTGTTGGTCACATGACACCACAATGTCACTACCAAGAATAGAAGTATTATAGGACTCCTTCTCCTAGGGGAGATAACCCACAGACATACCATCCTCCAAATCCATCCGCAACTCTCACACCAATAGCTCCATTACCACCCACTCTAGCAATGCAAGGGGAACTCCCCACTCAACCACAACAATGCAATGCTATGAGGGCTGTGAATCCTCAACCCGCAGTTGGTTCTAAAAACCTTATGAAGAAAAGACCTTTCTTCAGAACCAACAGTCCAACCAAGCCCTCACAACTACAAGCGGTTGAACCTTGAAATGCCTCTCCATCAATTAAGGCTTTAGGGCTTCGTTCAAACCAAACACCGAGCTCAACACATACGATTATGTTAACACATTCCATTACTGACTGGATTAAGGTGGGCCACCTTCCCAGGAAATTCTTTGACCCTGGAAGCCATCTAATCTATCTCCAAGTCACTAGGAATGAACCATGGAAAGCTCTTCTAGACTCAAGTTCTGGAGTCAACCTAATATCACAAGAGATGTACAAAGCCTAGAACTTGCCTCCATTAAGGAAGAGTAGTATTCAACTAGAGCTGGCTGACCAATCCATCATTATTCCCTTGGGATTGGTGGAGGACATCGTTACCACTATGTGTGGGTGGTCATACCCAGCTGATTTCCTAGTGATACAAGTAAACAATGATAAAGGGGACTTCCCAATAATAATGGGAAGGGCATGGCTAAGTACCATAAATGCATGCCTAGGAATCCATGATCTTTCCCTGGAAATATCTAAGGAAATCACTTTTGGGAAGATCGAGAGAAAGAAAGTTCCATGCATCACATACAGTGATATAGGGTGTGATTGCATACAGGAATGTTCAGCATTTCCTGCATGCAACCAGTGTGCCCAAGAAATTAACATACAAAAGTGCCTGTATGTAGCAACTACACAAAAAGAAGACACCCAGTGGTTGATAGCTGATCAAGAGAGCAACTCACCAACATGCATGGAACTAATTGAGGGAATAACTCGTGCTCACATCGAGAGCATAGATGCACTTGAGTAGGAGCATCGCCAACTTCCAAACATTAACCTAAAAACATCAATTGGAAGAAGTTGGAAATCCCTAAAAAAATTCAAACAAGCGCTCCGATAAGAGATCACTAGTCAATGTGCAACAGACTAAACCCTTCCATGAACTTAGAATGGCCAGTGCACATCATACCTCTGAGAAGGGACGACCCAGCTCATTATTTTGGATCTCCCAATTCCAACTCAGTCATGGCGAAGATGGCCACCTCTGCTGATCATTTGAGGCCCTCAGTTCCTTTTTAAGTTTTTGTTTTACAAATTTCTTTAACTTTTCTTGTTTTTGTTTTGCAACATCATTTATACTCTTTCATTTCTTTGTGTGTTTGTTTATTTTGTTAGGTTCACCACCTAATAAGTGCTCCTGATGGTGGTATGAACTGTATTCTATTGAGTACCAATGTTTGGTTTTTACCTTTGAGTTATGATGTTGATACTAAGATATGGTTCTTTTGATATAACAGGCAATGAGTCCACGTCATCCATGCATCCATGAATTCCTATGGTTTCTCTTGGCTTGGAACTGTACAGTCCCTTTCTTAATAATAGAACTATCAACGAATTGGTAACTGGGTATTTCTCAAATTGAGGAAGGACTCAAGGATTGAAAAGGGTGTGACTTCAAGGGGATTTAATGCCTTTGTGCTGGCCATTCTCTTGGGTGCTTGAATGTTTTCTTCTTGAGTTTTCCTTACCATTCTGATGTTGCTCCATTATCGAGAAGCTGAGCTAATAAAAATAATAAGTCTTTGCATGGTGTGGTTCTCATGAAAAAAAAAAACACACACACACACACATAGTGGGAATTCAAAACACACCCCTTAGACGAAATAACCATCTAGGCTGCAAGCACTAGTTATGGAACTAAACAAACATGTTCCCTCTAACTAAGGCCCTTTCTCGCTTCCTACTTTTTCCTTCCTCGTTTCTTCAGAATGGTGGTGACTCGTTGGCAGAAGCATTCTTGTTACTTTAAGTGGATGGATTGGCCAAATGTATTAATGCGAAGTCACTAGATGTGGATTGTTTGATGCTAGATTTGGAATGAGATCTACTAAGTCACATTAACCATTAATACACAAGGGGTTGTACACCACCTTGTTCTTGAGACTCCATTCCATTCTCTTGTCCTCATCATTCTTCCTCCATTTTCCACCTCATTGCTGGTTGTATCAATAGTCTATATTTTGGTTGATGCATTATTTTCTTTTTGGTAAATTCTTGTGGTTAAGACCTTAACTCCTACTTCCAAATGACATTTCTAGAGCCTATGGACTCTTTGAATGTGGGACTGTCAGTGCATTAAGGGCATGAGCCTGCTATGGGAAGGACCCACTGGCATTCCTACTTGGTGCATTAGTTAACTTCTTTTCCTTAAACATTTCCGCAATTAACATTTATTTTGTTCATTTCCATCTCTGACATCCATTTTATCAGCGTTGTCGTTGATTCTTTTTCTCCATCTTTCTTATCCCTTATATTTTTCCATTCTATCGCTACTGGAGGTTGGATCTTAGTCATGGGGGTCCTGGTCCAATTTTTTCAATTTTCTCCTAACCCCTACACCTTGGGTAGTCACCAGTGTTATATCTCCAGAATCCGTATTAGCCATATCACAACTCAGCCAATGGACTGCACACCGAGGCAAGGTATCAACTGCATTGTGATTTATTTACCCTTGCTAATATGTGACTGTGTTATGTGTGTAGATGACAATCATACGACAACAGACTGGAGTTGGAGGAAACACTTAGGATGGACTGGTGCTGGAACAGTCATGCAAGGAACAAGATCAATGGAGCGGTTATGGATGGACAATGGAAGGTGCAATTTTGGCATTAGCAACAACACATCTTCTTTTCCTTCTCTCTCTCTCTCTCTTCTCTCTCAGCTGCCAAATAAGGCCTGATGTCAAATATGTATAGTGTTCACTCTTGTGGTCATGAATACTAATATTGTTATGTATTGTAATGATGATTCATTCATGTGTCACCCCATTCACCATTAGTTTCATTCAAGTTAATAATCCCATACCTTCCCAATATTTTGTAAGGAACTCAAGGACGAGTTTTCATTCAATCATGGGGGTATGATGAGCTGTGATATCGCATCCGTGATATCGCGTCCCATCTTATTATCTATAAATAAGAGGCAGCTTTCCTTATTCTAGGCGCTTAGACTTAGACCCTTAGCTAAACTCTTGTAGTTTTACCATTCCAGAGTTAGAATAATTTCCATGTGCGCACAGTAGGAGTCTTAAAGTGAACGGATCTTTATTCGAGCAAATTGAGCACACATTTTTGTATGGCAATAAAGATGAACTTTATGATAAACCTTGCAGCATATGAACTAAGATAAATAGTAATTAATTATTTTTGAATGTTTAAATGCTTTCCTAGTTAATTAATCTCTCTCAACCCTTAACTCTTCCAGTTAAGTACACTCAGTATGACCACTTCGAGCATGTGTGTAGCACTTGGTAACCCAGTAACGATTAGCATTTGGTAATCCCAACAACGTTAGATTGGAAATGTAGACAAGCTAGAAAATTAGATATTCAAATTAAGCTCAAAGATACAAAAGAAATGAAGACCTTGGCTAATTCAAATCTAATAGAATTTGAAGAGGAGTATAGGAAATCTATGTGCCCAAGTATACATTATTTAGAAAAGTCATCTAGTAGAAAGACATCTAAGGGCTCAGAATTAGGATACTCATCCAATGATTATTGTAATAATAATAAAGACCCTAGGTATGAACTTAGAAATATAAAAGAAAAATTGATGACATCTAGGCCATCAAAGTCAATACTAGAACCAATTAGAAAAGGAAAAATCTTTGAAGAAAAACAAAAATCAAAGGAGAAAATCAAACCAAATAAAGATAATCATCAAGATCATTTTCCAAGAATATTTAAAAAACTAGGATTTTATGATGAAGGAGGGCATGATATAATAGAAGATCAAAAAATAATTAAAGCCAATATTAGTCTATATCAATTAATTCAAACTGAAGAACACTCAAAGAAAATTTTGAAAGAAACTAAAAGCAAAAATAAATCTAGTGATATTGTTACAAACTACATTTATGATATTGATAAACTTAGTAATAGGATCCTGATTGTAGTTGATAGAGATGCTCCACATTTCTTATTAACTTTAAATTAAAAGAAAGATATCTACATAACTTTTTAGTTGATTTAGAAGCCACTTCTACGATAACACCCTTATCAATATGTAATCAATTAGGATTAAATCTAGAGTAATCAAATAGGAAACATGTCTAGGTTGATAAGAGTAGAGTCAAAGTAATAGGTCAATTACCAAATGTATTGCTTCAAAGAGCTTTAGATCCTAAGGTAAAAATTCAAGCTACCATTCAAGTAGCTAATATTCCCAATTCCTATAGCTTATTACTAAGTTGAATTTGGAGTCGTAATTTTTTATAGATATATAGCAATAGATTATTCATACATGTGGTTTCCATGGAAGGGAGAACCAAATCATATTTATATATATAGTAAGTCATTAATGATAAATAATGTGACTTCAAATGGAAAGAACAAAAGGATTGAATCCAAGGAAGTTGAGTTAGGAGTTAGCTCAATTTAAGAAATACAAATAATGTATTGTAAAGATCAACCAGGATAGTTTTGGTAGTTATACTTTGATGGATCAGGAGTGTGAATCATTTTGATTAATCCAAAGAATCATGTTGAATTAATATCTATACAATTACAATTCCCTTGTACTAAGAATAAAGCCAAATATGAAGCTCTATGTAGAGGATTAAAAATGACACATGATAAATGAATTCAAAAAATAGAAGTTAAGGAATATTTTAAACTTGTATGTGACCAAGTTAGAAGGAAATGTAATGTCGAAAGCTCATTCCTATGAACTTATAGGCAAATGGCAATGAAATTGCTTGAATTTTTTATAGAATTTAAGATTGAAAATATTCCAAGAGAAAGAAATTAAAAGGTTGATGAACTTGCAGTAGCAGCTTCAACTTTTGACATGTCAAAGATAACTGGCTGCTGAAAAATAGTAATTGAATTAGAATCAAAATCGATGATCCCTAATAATAAGGATTGCTTTCAAATTTTTGAATATGATCATAAAATAACTAGATTCCTCAAGAACACTAGAGAATTCAAAGGTCAAATCCATGAAAAATATGATTTAAAACCAAAAGTAAGTAGAATACCTCAAAATGTGCTACAACTGGAAGAAGAATTTAGTTAAAAATTAGTTAAAGGAATAGACATTCAAATTCTTGAGGATCAAGCTCATGAAATGATAGATCGAGGATGTCAAGAAATTTTAAGATATCTTAATGTTGGGCTAAAATTTTGACCAAACATTAAAGAGCAAATGATGCATGTTCTCAAACAAAATCTAGATAGTTTTGCTTATTCATATGATCTATTGAGAACTTTTGATCCCAATATTATAACTCATAAAATTCCTTTAGCAAAGAATTGCAAAATAATTAAATAAAAGTTAAGGAAGTTTAACCAGTTCTTAAACCAACAATGGAAGTTGAAATTAAGAAGTTATTAGGGGCTAGAATAATATATCCAATTAGATAGTTAGCTTGGATAGCCAATTTAGTACCAATCTGAAAAAAGAATGGAGATATAAGACTATGTGTTGATTTCAGAAACTTGAATGAATCTTTAGTTAACGAAAGGTATCCACTCCCAAGAATTAATGAAATGTTGATAAAAGTATGAGGATGTCAACTATATTCATTCATAGATGGATTTTTAGGTCATAATCAAATAATAGTAAACAAGAATGACAGATTTAAAATGGCATTCAACCCTAAATGAGGAACATTTGCTTATAAAAGCATGCCCTTTGGGCTATCAAATGTAGGGGCTACCTTTCAACAAGCTATGGATATAGCTTTTAAAGGGCTCATTGGGAAAATTATCACCATTTATTTAGATCATATTATCATTTATTCAAATCATGAGTTGGACCATATATTTCACTTATACTAAATATTCAATAGATACTAAAAATTTTCTTAAATCCCAAAAAAATGCATTTTTGGAGTAAAATCATGTAGCTTACTTAGGCATATAATTTGTCAATAAGGGATAGCTATTGACCAAGTAAAATTAGAAGCTATCCAAGTTAGAACATCTTACAAATAAGAAAGCATTGAGGTCTTTCTTTGGAAAAGTAAAGTTTATTAAGAAATTCATACCAAGATTTATAGAAATAACAAAACCTTTTTCACAAATGCTAAGAAAGGATGTTGAAGTACAAAAAACAAAAAAATCACTTAAGGCTTTAGACCAAATCAAGAGAGCCATTTTAGAAGACCCATCTCTAGTGAAACCAAAGTTGAAAGAAGATTTCTAGTTATATGTCATTTCTTCAATAAACTCATTATCTCTAGTATTAATACAAAAAGATGGAACATAAGTGATGAGTGGTGAGGTACCCCTACACTCAACCATACGAATACGAGCATGTACGTGTGATCCGGTCGAACTCCGCAGATTAAATGCCTTAACGCCACAAGAAACACTTGGGGTTAATCATTCGTTGTCTTCCCAGGCTTGCTTGTATGTGTCACGGTGTATGGTTAAGCAAGTCTGAGGTATATGATTTTTTTTGGTATTTTCAAGTTTATCTCCTATGCTATCAGGGAAAGGGTTGAGAAACTAACTAACTCTAACTAATGTCCTAAGGCTAAATTAACTAGCGTCAGCATCCGTTCCCACTTACCGTACACACCCTGAACTGTGCAACTGTGGCTACCAAATGCTAATCGTTACTGGGATCACCACACGTAATGCACGTGCTCGAAGTGGTCGTACTGAGGCCCCTATTTAGCCTAAATGTGATAAGTAGCCGATTCCTTGGCTAGCCGTACACACCCGTGGGCACTCGTAGCCAAGTTGTACTTATCACACGTTCTAGCTTAGCGATGAGTAGCCGATTCCTTGACCAGTCGTACACATTGGACTACCACTGGGATTACCAAGTGCAGATCCTGGAATATGCTACTGGGTTACCAAGCAGTCACAATGCTCATAATCAAGTCGTACTCACGCGTTGCAACGAGCAGCTGATTCCTTGATTAGCCGTACACATCCGTAGATGCTCGTAATCAAGTCGTACTCGTGCGCACTAGGAAAGCAATAAATAACAACAAAATAAAACCATGTACTACAAGGTTTATCCAATCAAGTTCGTCTTTATTTCCGTACAAAACTTATGTTCAGGTTACAAAGTTGCTCGAATAAATAGCCGTTCACTCTAGGACTCCTACTGCGGGCACATGGGAAATTAATCTAACTCTGGAGTGTTCAAACTGCCAGAGCTTCACTACTTCTAGCCAAGATTGGGAAATGAAGGGAGTGCTGCCTCTTATGTATAGATATGGCGGCAGACCGCGATATCGCGTACATGATATCGCGGCTTGTGCAATCTATGTCTCATCATACCCCCATGACTGAATGGAAACTCGTCCTCAAGTTCCTTATAATGATATCAGGTAGGTATGGGATTATTGAGGGGAAATGGAACTAATGGAATGACATGTGAACGGTTCCTTATTACAAGACTTGACACAACTGGTGTTCATGACAACAAGGGTGAACACCTTATTACAATGACATCAGGCCACATTTGGCAGCTGAGAGAAAAGAGGAGAGAGAATAGAAGAGAAGAAGAGAGAAGAGTCTTGCTGCTGCCAACACCTAGATTGCGCCTTCCGTTGTCCATCCGTAACCGCATTATCCATTCTACTCCTTGCATAGCTGCTTCAGCGCTGCCCATTCCAAGTGTTGGCTCTAGATCAATTCAGTTGTTGTATGAGTGCCATCTGCACCCACAACACAATCATATATTAGCAAGGGTAATTGAATCATTAAGTAAATAATACCTTGCTTCGGTTTAGGTTCATGGGCTAGGTTGTGGTATGG